>PVKH010013255.1:0-16929 GCA_004027955.1 Chaetophractus vellerosus | reverse complement strand
TTTGTCTTCCCCTGTTGCGGCGACGCGCTGAGACCGGTCACCGCGCAGGCAGCTTTGCCCTGCTTGTGGGCGGCTTCTGCTTCCATTCACGGCCGGCTCCGCTTCAGTTCGCGGGTGACTGGCCGCGCTCCGTTCGCGGGCGACCTGCCCTGCCCGTGGCGGCTTTGCCCTGTCCGTGACAGCTTTTTGCCCTGCCCATGGCGGCTTGCCCTTCTCAAGGCAGTCTGCCCGCTAGGGGAGGTCCCCAGGAACTGAACCCGGGGCCTCCCATGTGGTGTACCGGCGCCCTATCCACTGGGCTATACGGCTGGCCCCCGCAAAGATGTTTTTATTAATGCTTTACGTAAATATGTTTAAAGAGTTCCTTTTCCTATGACATTGTTATTATTACTAATATCATCAACATAAATATTAAAGGTGACTGGGAGAGGAGCTAAGCACATTCTCACAACTGCTAATATAATCAGTTTCTTTGGCAAAATGTAAGTTAATGGAATGATGATCAATAATGGCTTCTATCTACTTATATTCAGTCTCCATCTACTCTTCTTTTATAGCATATTCTATATATTGCTCAAATGATAAAATAATATATTTGCTGCAGGGATCCCTGTATTTATTCATGTATTACTACATTCGCTCATCAGGTATTTATACCATACATACAGTTGAGGATATCTGAGTTCACATATGAACAGAAACAAAGATAAATTTCTGCGTAACATTCATTTGCAAATTATTCATAAATACCCAAATGAAAAATACCCTTTTCTACCCTACCTTTCTTTTAGTTTAGAAGCCATTCTTAAAATACTGTGTCTACTACTAGAGACAGTTTAGTGTGGTGATTCAACACGTGGACTCTGGAACACAACTGCCCAATTTTGTCATATGCTAGCTGTGTGTCCTCCGGCAAGTTATTTACCCTTTCTGAGACTCAGTTTTCTCGTCTGTTAGAATGAGTAAAATAATAGTACCTACCTTAAAGAGTTACAAAGATCGATTAAACTAATTTATGTAAATTATTTAGAACAGTGCCTGGTTCATAGTGAGCACTAATATAGATTTATTATTGTTCTAACTAAAGCCTTACTTCTCTTCATTAGACCTACATAGGTCTTAAGCTCAATCACCCCTAAAGAAATGTGTGATACACTAGCTGAGCAAATGAAGCCAAAGAACCCATAATTGCACTTGTGTGTATTTCTTAATATTTAGTGTGCATTCTTAGTCCAGAAATTCATAAATGTTGTACTGATGCAAACATCAAATAAGATGAGAATATCAAATTTCCAAGATATTTTCTTTATAATGTTTTAACTCATTCTATTATTATAAGGGGTTTTAAAATCAAGTGGAATTTCAGATTTCTATTGGAAAATACGTTAAATATCTCTTAAATGATAAAGATAGAAAGATACAGTGATGTAGCTGAAATATAAACTTGGAAGGCAGCAACAGCAGCTGGCTATGACCTTTTTATTAAGAAAGTGACCCAGAAAATGGCAAGGAAATTTCATCATTTATCTTTCACTTTTAAACCAACGTCAAAGATGCATTAAAATCCCCATAGAATAAAGTTGGCTTTAGGTTAAATACAAAATACAAATTGAGTAAGGGCATGTTTTATCTTTCTCTGTTCAGACTTTTTTTTCTTCAGCATCTAATAGAACACAGCACTACTCCTTCTGTCTTTAAAATTTGCAAATCACCTTTAATTACAATCCTTCCAGAGCTAGAATTCATGAGAATTAATATGCTACCAAATGCGATGATAGGCCTTGCTAATTCCCTAAGAATACATATTTGTTTCTGTGCATGTACATACACAGTAATTCCATGCAAGGTTCTATCTATATTTCTAGAAAGCATCCTAGGTTAAATTAAACATCCAGAGGAGGATATTAAATTGGAAATTTTAATTTCTAGAAGTTGTTCATATATAATATAGATTTCTCAGGGTGAGCATTGCATGAATATTTTTTGAATGAGTGAAAGGTCAAGATAAATGAAGTTCTCAGTTATCAACTATTGAAGACAAAAATAACCAATCCATGTGTTTGATTTTGGGATAAAGAAAGCAAAAGGAATGTTTTGGCATCACATCTATTCATATGGAAAAATGTAAATATTCCATGTTTACATGGATTGGAAATGTATACATTTATTCATGCAACTAGTATTAAAAAGCATCTACTCTGAATTTATGAAATAATCTGTATGCTTGCCTTCATAATGCTTACAATTGAGTAGGAAAGAAGGATAAATTAGGAGGCTATTTAAATATAGAGGCAAGTGCTAGGGATAAGCAGAGGTTTCTCTGAGGTCACTGAGTATGACACTTCAAGATCTTGAAGTGTTTTGAGAAGAATTTTATTTCAACTCCACCTTTGTGTGGAGTTGTAGTACTGAGCTTCCTTTCCAAATGCAATGCACAGTGATAGAAAATGAACTAAGGAGCTCTCTTTAGCTGAAGAGCTTTCTTCCTCAACATCAAGTAACACATCTCCTAGGTGTCCTTAAAGTTTAAACCTATAAATATTGTACCTCATTAAACCTAAGGACCAGCCATTGACATATGCTGCTAGTGTCCACTTTCCTTCAGAGATTTAGGGTGATGAGAAGATAAAGGGTCTGCTTACCAGATGGAGCTTGTCAGATTAGCAAGTGGAGCAGAGTAAATATCACTGTCATATTGTTTTTTGAAGCACAAAGAACCCCCTTTGTATAATACACGTGCATATTTAATAGTTTAAAACAAAACAAGAAAAGCTTAGCAGAAGGTTGGCTTGTGGTTGTACCTCTAGCCGAATGGCCATTGCCTGAAGGCATGTTTCTGCTTTCCTCATAATAAAGAACATTAGCAACCAGTGGCTCCAGAAAGGCAGAGTCAAATAAGTCTCATGGGGCCCAGTCGGCCACATGATGTGAGAGCCGTTAGACACAGCACTGAGATACTGCTCCAGAAAAGGTTTACCACATATATTACTACAGACTTTACAGGGCTGCCAGCTCACTCAAATGTCACACATGATTTAAAAGGTTATTATACTATAGAGAGGGAAGGAGGATGATTTTCCATCACTGAAATTTCTGTTTCATTTTGTGGCACATACTGCATCTCGAAAAAAGTCCAATATTGCTAAGTAACCTGCTTTGATCTTTAATAAGTATTTTATGGACCTCAAATTGGAAGAACCATTTTCACTTTATTTCTATTAGAGAATTTGATCTTTTTCTGGTCGAATAACAGATAAATGTAACATGTATGTCTCTTTATTGTGCTTAGAAGGTTGTTCTGAGGAGGGTGTAAATTTGTTTGTAATGTGTCAGTGGGGGAAAGGATGTGTTGGCAAACTGTAGTTCCCGGTCAGTGCATCTGTAAGCCTGCAGAATTTCACACACTGAAATGATCAGAGGCCGTTCTCACCCTTGCAGTATTTATTTCTCTTTAGGTTTTCTTATAACTGGCCTTTGAAGGAGACAACTTTCCCAGCTTGCTGACCCCTTTGAGAGTATTTATTTGCTCAATGAGCACCTTACTAGTTGCCCTCAATGCTGAGTTAATTTAATCACAGTTATATTTGAAAAGTTATTTAAAAATATAGGGGACTGTCTTTCTTTTATCTTAAAGAGATTTTTGACTCTTGTTTTGCAATATTTGAAAATAAATAAATAAGTAAATAGTTTTCATATGTAGTTGTTGAAATCCCCAATAAACACAACATTATCCAGGTGGAATTTTTAAACAGTGCACACCTAAAAGAGTGAAAAATCAAGGGATTTCAGTTGCCCTCTTGGAGGCATGCTTCACTTGGCTTTCTAGTAAAGTACCTTAATTGCTTTTTCTGAGTCTGAGACTATAAAACTGAAGGTTGCCTACATATCCAAGTCCCAGAATATGTCATGTACAGCAATACATCAATACTATAAGCTGACAAATTCAGGGATGGTGCTCTCAGGTGGGATGTAAAAAAGATAGAAGAATACAGTCTATGGATAGTGTCGAGATATTGTCTGTTTCCCCCTTAATCTTCGACTCTGAAACTTTAAATTATAATCTGTGAATTCACCATGTTCACACAGTTGATGTCAAATTAAAATTCAAGCCTATGGCAGAAAACATTCTCAGCCTGAAGGATACCACATTTTCTCCAAGTTCAGCACCTATTTTAAAATAATCACTTGCTAAAAGCACAAGTCACAAAACAACAACAAGAGCAAACATACTTTTGAAATTTGAAAGTTAACAGGCTTTCATGTAAAAATAATACCAAAAAATTACATTTTCTCAAAGTTTTCCCACTTGTCTGAGAGAGTAAACCTATATTTCCACCTAAGGATATATATGTATGTGTATGTATATGTAAGTGTATACATACAAGTACACCTACATATGCATATATGTAGGTATATGTGTATACATGTATATTTATGTATATAGCTTTTTTATTCAGGAAAAAACTAATTTGAAGCATTTAAGTAGTATTTATTTCAGGTAAGTAGTATTATAGAAATAGAAATAAATCAATAAGATGCAGAGATGTTATAGGTTTAGAATATCCTATTTTCCCTCTTCTTTCACTTAGTACCAATAAAAATAGAAGGATCAATTAAATATTGAATGAGAATTTTATTTTCAATTTGCGTTTTAACATAAGTTCAGATAGTGAATTTACTACAATAATGTTCTTATATTCAGTAACCAATGATATATTTCAAGTACTGGATTTTAAGAGCATCTTATTTAAAATTTTCAAGACATTGCTTTTTTCTAGAGTAATAAAAACTCCCTTTGACAAATCTCTCACATGGTTTCTTTTCATTGAGAACTGTGTTAGTACATATGAAATACAATTTGATTAGTGAAATTTAGATCTTTGTACATGTTTTTCAAGAATTCAGATATTTGGGTAAAGGAAGGCATGTGTATAAACTCAAAGTTATAAGGTATGATTGTTAATATGTGAAATGCATCTCCCATTAAAATTTAAAATGCAATAGAAGTTGTTCTTTCTACGACAAAATCTTAGCATACAAAATAAGCATACCTTTAAAAATACAACATGGCAGTATTTCAAGAGGTAAGTTCACTAATAGACCAATAAACTATTTTCTGAAAGCCAAACTGAGTTTTGAAAATAAATCATTCTCTACAAAAGATGAAGATATAAAGCACCTAACATAAAACTTGTTTATGCCAGTCTTTATATGGGAGAAATTTATCTTCCTGCTATGGTTCTATAATAGCAAAAATTATTAATTGATGTCTCACAGCTTTGCCCAAGAACCAGAGGAGTGTGTACTTCTAGAACCTTTGTTTTAAAAGGGTATTTCAACAATTTTTTAAAAACTCCAACTTGAAAATAAAATGTAATGTTGATGCTGTTTTACTTCTATAAGGAACAAAGGCATTGTGTGTGAAATTATCTCTGCATTTGACACTATAAGGTTTCACCCTCCATCCTTGTTATTCCTTGAAAAATGTTCAATAATACAGCTCTACCTCCTCCTCCCCAACCCCATATGGATACCTTATCACTTAAAATATCATATTTAACAAAACAGTTGCAGCTTTGAACATGCATGACAGCTGTCTGGAAAATAGGGTACCTCTAGTGCTTCTGATAACCTAACTTCATTGCATGAAAAAACAAATTGCTCTTGCAGACTTGCCCCAGCTTAGTAGATCGAGTTAACTTATGTTGGTGGGTGGCATGAAAAAGGGGTTGGGGATATGCCCAGCTGCTTATTGCACTGTGTCCTAATAGAGTTAATTGATTTAGGTGTTTTGTTGGAGCCGTTTAACCTAACACTAGTATTTCTTCTTAATATTAGAAAATGATAGATTAGAAAATATTCTCTAGAATTTAAGCCAACTGTTTCGAAATAGTGTTTATTATCTTGGCTAGGGGATCTCAAAATTAAAATCATTTAAAATTTTCAAAACAAGTGAAGGCCAAGTGAGTGAAGTTAATGGGGGTGGACTGCAGGGAATGGGATAGTACATGCCTCTAATAAATACATTCGCAAATTCTTAAAACACTACTGACAACCCAACCCAGCGCCCACACTTCTGACTTTCAGAATGCTTAATTGTTCTTGTTTCCACTAATATGGCTTTTCTATAAAATGGGGGAAGGAGATAATTTTGTCAAACCTAGAGCACATATATGAAATTTCTTCTAATGACCATCTGAGTTAAATTAAAAATAGTGACTGTGTGAGTTAGGTAGATGAGCTTTTAAATTAATGAAAGAATATTTCTAATGTTTTAGTTAGGTTGGATTCCTACAAAGAGTACATATTCAGTGTGTTTGTAAAGAGTGTTCTTTTAAGATAAATATTAATTTGAAAATTTTCTGGAAATTTGTTATTCAGTTCCTTCATGTTATTGATTACAAGTCTAAACCAAGCATTAAGTTGTATTCTGTGTAGATGGAAAGATCTTGTTAAAATTCCCTGGTCTTACTAGTTTGTGCTTCATGGTCAGTGTTGTGATAAATGAATAAAAGTGTAATACAAGGTAAACACCAGGACATAGTCAGGAATTCAAAACAGAGTGGTCATTGATCTAGGTTGGAGAAGGAACCTCAAAGCTCCCTAGTATTCTAATGATTGTGTTAGTAACACTGGACTTATCCAAATAGACTAGACAGAAGGATATATGGAAAGAGAAATTGCAACCTGGATACCGGATAGTAGAGTGTCTGCTGAATAATTTAGAGTGCCATTTCTGGCCATTCTTGTTGTATTGTGACATGCTAATAAAGGTCATCACTGCCTGTCAACTTCAGTTAAATGGGTGGGACCAAGGATTTCTCTAATTGTGATATTTAAAATGTGTTTATTTATATCTAAATACCATATTTAACTCCATCCTATTAAAAAATGTGTAAGGTAACTTGGGATAGTGGGATTCTGCTTCTCATTTAAGATATACACCCCTAGAGAGGTTAAAGTAACTGTCCAATGGCCATGCATAAAATGGGATTTGATCCAAGATCTTCTGACTTGTAGTTCAATATTATTTTCACTACATATCAGGAAGATAAATGAACACTGGATTCTAATTCTGACTTTACTAATTGAGCCTTGGATATATACCTCTAAAGTAAACATGCATTATTTTCTGCAATGGTAGCTCTTAACCTTGGCTGCACATTACAATTACCTGGGGAGCTTTTTAATAACAGCAGTGATGGCCCACTCCCACACAGACCAATTGAATCAGACTCTCTGGGGCTGAGGTTTGACCATTGGTATTTTAAAAAATAATCTCCAGTAATTCCAATTTCTAATTAGGAATGAGAACCAATGGTTAAGTATCTAAAAAACTAAAATTTATTTTCATTTTACTTTCTTTTCATAAGCTTTCCAATATATGTTGCTATTAAGCCTCATATTATATGTTCCCAACATATAAACACTTAGATAATTCATAGAAATAAAGTTCTTGCACATTTTTAGCCATCCCAATATGTAGAATATAAAGCCTATTAGTAGGGACAATGGGAAGGGGTGGGGCTTCTGCAGTTGTTTTTTTTAGATCCAGTATTTGAGTGCAGAAGGAGCAAAAAGAGCTTCTTGTTGATTGTAAAATGTTGCAAGTGTTTTACATTGATTCCCTCCATTCCACATTTTCCTGGTAGAAGCCACTCTCAGAAGGCTCTGGATGATGCTGAAAAGCTCATATTTAGAGTTGCCAAATTTAGCTACTAAAAAAAAAGTGTACTAACTGTGTTTTAACTGGCATCCCTACTCTTAAGAAATTGGCTCTTCTGTTGGTCTCTGAGCTAGTGATTTTTAGTTTCCTTCCCAGATGAGTGAAGACAACTGCCAGCTCTGCAAAAGACAAAATGTCATCCTGCTCATCTCTAGAGACATAGACCCAGCTGAAAACTCCCTCTAGACAATCCAGAAAGAATCATACATTTACATCAGCAAGAATCACATTTGTGCCTGAGATTCTATTGAAGGGTCCACAGGGACATCACTCTGTTTTTTTTTTAAAGCATTGATATTTGAAAAACAGCAAGAATAAGACTTAGAAGAAATCAAGTCTAAAAGTGAGAGTTAGGCATTGTCTCCTTCTTCTATTAAAAATGTTTAAAGACTTTTAAGTTCATTTTCTGTGTACTGTCTATGATATCCATCCAGAGGTTCATCATTCTGATTAAGATGACCTCTCCTATAAAATTGTCATTTATTTTTCATTTCTTTCTGTGGATCATATACCAAATTTTATGCACACACTCATATGTAACCCACTTATGGTAAAATTAACTGTCTTATTAGGAAGCTAGATCCAGGCATTAATAAAATTGAGTCTCTATTTATTGCCTGATAGTCTCTGAAAACATTTTTGCATTAAATTAAATTCTCTACACCTTTAAGTTAAATAGCAGCTAGTTGAAGCCTTTGAGAAATTAAATTGAAGAAGGTGTTTTTGGAGACCCTTTTCATGCAAAATGAATTTCTTTTTTGTGTCCTGGGAACACTTAAACAGATAAGAGAGCAAAGCAATGGATGCAAATATTTTCGGAGTATGAAAGCCCTTCATTTGAGGATATATAAGAAGAAAAGATTTAGTCTAGTGTCTGTTAGTCTTGCTATTCAGTTCAAATCTGGTTTTGGAGAAAAGGAAAAATAATTTTCAGGGAAAACAATTATGCCTTTTAGAAAAAATGTGCATTTCTTTCCTAATGAGATGTCTCATAATTAAGTGGTATTGAGAAAACTTACATATCTTGTTTCACTTAAGACTCAACTTCTGTTTTCAGAACTGTTATCAAGTATCCTGATAGATGAACAATAATTTTTTCCAATATATTATAAGGCTAAGACTCACTAATCCACTGCCTTATCATTTAAATGTAGAATTCACCGTGGATGGTTGTGAGGAGCTATAAGTGGAAAAAAAAAAGCCCGTAATGGATTAGGTCTAATACAGCCTTTTTGTCATGAGTGAAGAGGCTAATGTAATATAGACATTCATGAGTAATCCGATGTCTTCTGATGAGCGAACTGCAATGTCATAGCAGGAGTAATCCTCCATACATTTTATTTTGAATTAAATAATGAATTTAAATTCATTTTCTGACTCATTTAATTTATTTAATCAAAACAAAATCTAAGATGCATGAAAAAATCAATTTTGGTAATAAGAGATTTACCCCAATGTACATATTCATTTCTAATTTTTTCTTTTCCTCATCAGTTGACTGGGCTGTAATTTGTGCAGTCATTCTTTGTGCTTGTTTGTAGTTTTTGCCAAAGGCCACACAACTGAGCATTTCCAACAATATTGTCTGCTTGTATTCACACTAGAAATACCCTGGTGTTTCCAGTAGTTCTGATCATGTGTATCTTTGACAGGATTTCCCAGTTTGCAAATGTGAGTCATATTTTTGCACAACCAAGATTTTACAAGATACAGTCAATTAGTAATATGTGTGGCTATTTAATGTAGATTTTAATTGACTTTGCTACTTTCCTCTGAACTTGTCTGGCTAAAGTTATCATGATTTTTTATGAGAATATAGCTGAAGAAAATATTTTGAAACCACTAAGTCAATGGTTAGGAACAAATGGGAGTCAAATGTTTACTAAGTCTCCTCATGTAGCAGTCATCATGGCGATCATTATTCCTGAAAGGATGTTGGAATTCAGCTGGATTCACTGATTTACTTGAATAAAACCAAACTACTTAACTTCTCAGGGTTCTTGCTGTATATTAGTCAAGAGGATATACTTTAATTTAGAGCACTAATTTTCTTTCCATAATCATTTGGTGTCTACGAATAACTACCTCACCTTCTCATCCTCATCTCTCAAAAATCAACAAATGATTCAGAAAACCTTTAAGGCTTGCAAAATTCTTAACCTCTTTCATCAGTTATTCATATATATGAAAGCCTGTTGACTTCCCCGTGTTTTCCCCCCAGGATATTTCTGAAACGAACATTCGATCCTATTTAATTTAAAAACAGGTACAGGAAATGTATTTATTGAACGTTTTTGTTATTATTAGCTATGTAATTTTTAAAACAAGTAGTCAGTGGTATCTGTTAAGTTTTGATCTCTGTCATTTTTCATCTCATTCATGTATTGTATGTATGTGATGGACTTAACCTGTACTATCTGAAAGCAGAAAGAAGATTTTGTGAAGCCAGTTTTATAAATGCCCTTAGAGAAACAGAAAAACTCACATTCCTGTCTCTGACCCAGAACAAAAGAGAAATTGAATGATAGTTATTTTTTCCTTCCCTTTCAACTCACACATAGACCAATATGAATAACTTACCAATACTAAGATAGTAAGCTAGAAGCCCGTATCTCTTTTAAGACTTCTAAGTGAGTGTGCCTGGACAAGTCAGATAATTCATCATTTTTGTTCTCAGGCCATAAAATATAACAAGATAGATTTGTCTCATAAGCTGAAGGGTTTAATCACTGTATGTTTTCTTACATTAAACTTTAAATGTCTTGAATGAAAAGTACACATAGTTTGTATTATTGGTGAGTTGAAATCTTTGTGCTAAACAAAGAGTGGTAACAGTCCTTCCCCTATCATGAGATTGAAATAGAAACCTGCACTTCAGAATTTAATAAGCCAGGTACAGAAATGATTCAACACACATTTTTAAAATTCAAATATCTTAATTATTACCAAATCTATAAATCTACAACCTTTATCAGTCTTGTCAGATGGGGTTTAGAGTCATGCTTAATTTCACAGCTGACACTACAAAGCTTATCTTCAGTTTTGTAAATGTTTAATTGGAACCTAGCAGCCATTTTCATTATAACAAAATGCCTCTTATGTGAAAAAGGCATAACCTACGCTACCTTCCTCAGAGAAAGATTAAAGGGAAACAGGATAAAGCATGTGTACAGTCATTATTTCAATTACCGATTTTTATTGTATCAGTCAGGATGGGCTAGGGATGCTGTGGTAACAGTTTCAAAATCTCAGTGGCTTTAAACGCAGAAATGTCTATCACTCCTTTTTGTTACATGCCTCTTGCATGTGTCTCTGGCATAGAAACAACTCACATGGCCCCATACATCCACAAGGAAGTCCGAAAAGCAATCTAATCATGTTTCTGGAAGGAGAGAGTCAGGGAAAGACTAGAAACATTTGGTAAACAGTGAAAATTATTAGACAGATGTTAACTACAAACCTATAACCACAGTAAAGCCCTCACTGCTAATAGCCTTACTTCGTCTAGAATAGATGCTGACTTGACTCCAAGTTTGTTGTACTGACCTTTTTAAGAACTGTATCTAGCAATGGCCCCTTCTCTTTCAGCAGAGTTTTCTTCTACGTGTTACTGATGTGTTTTTGTTTAGTTAAACCATTACTAACCAAGTCAAAACTAACACTAAGTGAATAAGCTATTAGTAACTAAGCCCAATAATTATGACATTGACTCAACAGGATTAAGATTTATACATGAGATTCTGCTATCAAGGAGTTCAGGGAGATTTTCCAACAATTCCCTGAGACTTCAGTTTTCTTGTTTTGCATGTCATTGTACAAGTATTAGAAAAAAATGAATTTTAGAATCCTGACATCGTAGGGTTGACAGGAGATTGTTAAAAATATGAAATCTGTTTCTTATATTTCAACAAGATTATACACAAAACTTAATACATTAAATGACTTTAAGTGGGAAGACAAATGACAATGCTATCTCCAAGTTGTTTTATTCAATTCATTGGGCAGCAATGATATCATTTAACACCACTATAGGGAATGTGGCAAGAGGTCTTTTATTAAAAATATGCTTAATTTACAGCTTCCTTTTTGGCCAAATTTCAGTGACATGTTTTCATTTTCACAATAATTTTCAAGTTGGTCAACTTGGAACATTATATTTATCTGCTTAGCCAAATCATTGCCATTATTTTGGAAGTTCACTGATATTCTGCATTTTAATGATAGTAAAAGAATGTGCAGTAGGGATAAGAGTGCTGGACTATAGTTCTGTGGCTTATGAAGTTGGTTTAATATCTCCAAAGCCTCAGTTATTTTGACTGTAAAATGGAGAAGACAAAATTGAGCTTTCAGAAACCATTATGAACTTGGAACCACACGAAAGTCTGAATTGCAGAGCAGTCTTCCCATTTTTACATAAATCGAAGTATTACAAGTGTGCCTGTATATAAACAAGCCCATTATCTTAAATGGAAATTAAATTTTATTATTCAGACCACATTGACTTTATCTTACCAAACTGCTCTCACACACTTGTGTTACAAGTTCTGAGGGTGAGTGGCATTCTCTTGCATTCCAATAAGTCTGAGCTTTGCTTAATCAAATTTTACAGTATTGGACCAAACACTAGATGCTTGTGAAAGTAACTGGTTAGCCTCTCCTTATCATTGGGATGCTTAATCTAATAAAGTCATAAAATGTAAGAGCTAGAAGTGACTTTGAGTTTATATACTCAAATCCTTTCATTTCATTTAAGAAAACTTGGCTGTTAGCAGTTAGGGGAATTTATTCAATTACTAGTAAACTATATTCTAAAAACAAATAGTATATACAAATTATGGATTTATGCCTCCAAGATTATTGCAGTTTGCTTGACCTTCTTCTTATAAATGCTTGCAAGAAAGCTGCACAGCATCTTATTTATGGAAGAATTAGAACAGCAAAACTCTAAAATTTAAGAGGCTGCTGAGTCTGTCTCCTTTTAACAAGAACCCGTGTCTTCAGTTTATAACTTATTGCCCAGAATTTTAACACAACGCCCTTTATGGCCAGAAAGCCTGGTCACACTTTACCTCCCCTCAGAACTAGGGTTCTAGTAATTTGAAAAAAGAAAGTGAGTATAGATATTAATCAGAAACTAACTGGTGATCTCTTTAACAGAGGTCTGTTTTATTGTTATGGATAAGAGTGGTATGGTATTTCTAATACTATATGTGGAATTGCTTTGATGTCTGGGACGGAGTCTCAGAAAACCGGAATTATAATTAGCCAGAGCCAGTGTAAATTAAAACTATAGCTTCCAAAGTGAAAATGACTGAGGTTCGAAATAGGGTTCCAAGTTACTTAACATCTTTAAAAGCTAATTTTTCATCTGTAAAATGGGGGCGGCACCTACCTCAGAGGAGTACTAAATTAATTAATTAATATGAGTAAAATATAATACCTAAGATGTAGTCATCCTTAAGGAGTGCTGCCACCAACCAACTTATGTTCCTTCTCTCATTTTATGACTGAGATATTAATGAAGATTCAAGTTTTATCTAAATCCATGTCAAGGTAATATCGCTTATCAAACGTTTGTTCTTTAGGTCATCAGAATTACTTTAGTACCTTTAAGGTTCTTCTCTAATATGAAAGTAGTTCTTGCTCTGCTATCAAACTCTGTATTTTTCCAGTTATATCTGATGGGTCCATCTTACAGGGACTTGGCCAAGTCAATGATTTTGATTAGCTTGTGCTCGTTAACTAATATTATAATGCCTAGAAAGCAATTATGTTTTTATTTCTCATTTTAATCTGGTGTTAACACATTGACAATATGGGCAATGGCCAAGTCCATTAGGAGCTTAATTGCTTATGTGCCAGGTGTTCAGAAGACCAGCCTTTATTTCTAAAGAAAGCGAAAAATGAAGCCCCAGAGCTCTATGTTTTATACATACAACCTTACTCTAATTACGGGTTAAGAAAAAACAAAACAAAACTCTGCATTTATATTTGATATTTTAAATTTCTCTTATGCCTGGAAATACAGATTTTTGTCACAGTGACTCCAGTCATTGACTGGGTCTACTTATAGAAACCTCCTGATTTCAGTAAGAGGAGGATTTCTCTTTCTGTCTGCCTATAGATGCTGCAAACTGGTAACCTAATTGCCCATGCTGTTTGACAGAACATGCATTGAATATCTATGAAGACTAGATCTTTGTTTGGTCATTAGGATTTGCCCATTTGGGGTCCATTGGCTGGCAAGTTTATACTTTGTGCTATGAGTGAGACAGCTTTAATTGAAGCCTGTAAGGCATAAAGGGAAAAAGAGAAAAGAAGACTCTCTGGTATGTTTTTCATTATCAATAATGCCTTGGGCTGACAGTGGTGGTGAATGGCAATACTGAACATACCTTTGCTTTCATGTACAATTTCAATACAAAATTATTAAATTATGCCCTGGCTATGTCATAATGTCTACATTCTCTAGTTATAAATAAAATAGATTTAAATGGGAGTAAGTTAAGTGGCTTCTATTCCCCTATTCATATTTCAAAAAACACTTAGAGACTATGTTGAGAAGGTTGCTTGTACCTCCCCTTCTTGTTGCTGTTTGATCTGCCCCCAAGTGGTGGAGATCTTAAGAAGCTGAAAAGATAACATTGTGGTCAATCCATGGCTTACGGCTCCAATTGTGTGCCTGATTGATTTTTGTTGGCATACAACAAATGAACAATCTGAAAGTTATTAGACGTAGTATGAACTCACCTGTGCAAATCGTAGCAGTACAATAATTCTTGAAAACGTGACTCTCTATATTAATCAATGTGCTAAGAAAATAATAAGCCCGCATGAAATATATTCTAAAGGTTTCCTTTTGGGTTTATTCTGCCTTGCCTTCTTCCCCACTGTTTTAAAACCTCCTCCTTAAATTAGAAGACATTTTGCCTCTGATTTCTAACAGTTGCTAGCTGGTATTGTGCAGTTTTAATATCCAAATATGGTTCAGAACTCCTTCTCAAGTTCTTAGGAGCTCTCTCTTGTCTCGTTTTTAAACATGGCCTTTGGGGAGTGACAGTGATTGTGACAGATGGTAAAGGAATAAGATTGCACTTTGGTGCTGCTTCTGTCTTTGCCTCTTGATCTCTTCCCATTTTCCCAAGGCAGATTATAGATTTCCTTTTGCCTCTAGAGGGACACAGATTGCAGTTGCCAGTTATATGGTTCTTTGTTTTGTAGCTCGTAGAAAAAAAGGGCCCTGATTTGATTAAACATTGTCATTGCATTTATTGTTTATGAAGGGTACTGATTAATGTGTTGACCAAGACAAGGGAGGAACTTGTTAAGCCGCAGGCCATAAAAGTTTTCCTTTAGTTGAGTTTGAAGGTTGTGTCCCTCTAGTGGCCCAAAATGGCATTTCACTTACAAAATATAATCCAAAACTTTTTTGAAATCTTCCTATTATTTTACACATTGTCAATCATGTGTAATTTATATATTGTCTCCTTTAATGAATGCATCTTGCACTAAAATTGAGTTTCCTAAAAATTTAGAAATTCTTTCAAAATTATTAAACATCATTTTAAGTATGTGAAAGTAGGCAAAGGCAGTCATTACACATATGTTCTCCAACAACCAATATAAACACACACGTGCACATCCAAATGAAAAGACTGTAATTAACTTACAAGATAATGAACAAAGTAAGTCTATGTTTTTCCCCATAATTTATAAGATGTTTTTGAAGGAGTTAAAAGCATAAGTATAAAGTTGGGTTGTGGGTATATGCTCTATACTTTACCCTATATATGAATTTAAATGTCAGTGTAAGCAAATCAAAAGTTATAATTATAACTTGAGCTTTTTCACATTCCTTTATCCACCTTGCAAGCATTTAAGTAATACCTGGTATTTGCTACACTCTAGATAATCTGTAAAGGAATACAAAGACAAAAAAGATATGAAAGAAGTAAGCAAATTAAGAAATGAGACAAGTATAAAGAACTAGAATCACACCAAACACAGGGTGACACTGTCCAGATGTTAGAGAGAAAAATGAAATACAGAAGACTGGGTGTAGATGATCAAGAGTACAGACAGCTCACACATAAGCACTATGGGGAGTAGACCTGAGAAATCAAGAGGGAATGGGGCTTCAAGTGTGGAGGATTTATCGAGGCAGAGTTGAGGGGGCTATATTATTTAGTTATTTTCTTACATCAAACCCTAAGCAGGCACTATCTTTCATACTGTGCTGAATTATCAAATAAGAGAAGATAATGTTTTGATTCTGAGGTATAACCGTTGGGCAGTTTGATGTAATTATGAATTCCAAAAATAGATATTGCATTATACTTGTAAACTGGTCTGTTCATCTGGGCATGATTAGGTTATGATTAGGGTGTTAACTCAGTAGGGTGTTGAGCCCTGCCCCTTGGTGGGTGTGGTCTCAAGTATAAAAGACATTGCAAAGGAGAGGGTTGGAGCATTTCTGGTGTTGGAGTCTTGAGCTGGAACCCCGGGAAGTAAGAGAGCTTGGTCGTGAGGAAGGAGAGAAGGCCCCGGGATAGAGACGAGCCATTCTCCTGAGAGTTCACAGCTGGCTTTGTGGAGAGAAGAAAAGTCTAGAGAGCCTCATAGTCTACAGCTGACCTTGTGAAGGAAACAGGAGCTAAGCCCAGAGAGAAACGGAGCCCTGGGAAGAGAGGAACCCAAGAAGCCTGAACCCTGGCAAACATCAGCAGCTGTCTTGCTCCAGCATGTGGCAAGGGACTTTGGTAAGGGAAGAAGCTTTATGGCCTGGTAATTGTGGACTTCTACCCCAAATAAATACCCTTTATAAAGACAAACTAATTTCTGGTATTTTGCATCAACACCCCTTTGGCTGACTAATACACGAGGTCACACACATGAATATGAATAGCTATTCATACAAAGTGATAGACAGACAATCCAGAACTGTCTGTTGAAGTGACATTTTTGCATTTAAGTTTGATTTCTTAACGTAGTGTTCTTTGGAAGGAATATGTTTGGCACTGTGTTGTCAGACCTGAAGGAGACATAAATGAGGAGGAGTTCAAATTTGAAAGTATCAGTGAGAAAATTTGCTTCAATAAAAGTCATGGTGATGGGAGATTAAAGCATAATCAAATGCTCTGGTTTCATTCTGAAGACAAGAATGTTGTTAGTTCTAATAAGAAGTGGTGTTTGCCTGCTGGAAT
>PVKH010013254.1:0-16807 GCA_004027955.1 Chaetophractus vellerosus | reverse complement strand
CCTGGCCATATATGGGCAGAAAACCTGCCTCCACCAATCGGAGGCTGCCTGGTCGCATACCAGCCTTCACCAATCAAAGACTGCCTTGTCACACGCCAGCCTCCACCAATCGGAAGCTGCCCGGTCGTGCTTCCCCATTTGTTGTTTGCCTCCACCAATCGGGAGTTGCTCTGTTGCACTCCCTCCTCCCCTTACCCCCACCTGTTATAAATAGCAGTGTTTCCCTAATAAACTTAGACATGGTCGCCCAGCCTGTCTCTGGAGTGGGTGTGTGTGCTCCGTCCATCGCTCGCCTTTTCACCAGTAGCCCTGCCGCCTCCCCCTCATCATGCGCAGATCCCGGATTCCTGACCTATCGCTCTTAGGGACGCCTGAGTCCGTAGGGCTCCCGTGTACCTGGCCCGCCGCCGCGCACTGGTACGCCTGTGCCCGGCAAGCCAGTCGACTTGCTCCGCTCGGGGTGCCTGAGCCTGGCCAGCTCAGAGCCCTGAGTCAGCGAGCCAACAGCCCCCCTCTTTTCCCCCTTCTTCCCTTTCCCACTGTTCCCCTTCATCTCCTATCTGGTTCAGGAGGGCCACTTGGAGACCCCTTCACCTCCAGATGGCTGGGAGTCCCCTTGGGGGCGGCAAGCCGAAACCCCACAGCAAGCAGGGTCGCCGCCGAACAACGCCGGCAGCTGGTGAGTAGTGTCGTCACCGAAAAGCGCCGACGACAGTCATCAATAGTATGATGGTTTCTTCTCTGTGGGGTTTGACAGGGCAGCAAACTTACCCAAGGGTGTTCCAAGGGCTTGCCCAGTGGCCATGTTCTCCATTCCACCCTCATCAAGTATCTTGGCGGTGGCCAAACCCCACCCTCTGGGAAGACTGGGGTGATAGCCACACTCTCCCCAATCTCCGGGGCACAGGCTCAACCCTCTAGGAACAGTGGGGTAATGGCCAAACTTTCCTCAATCCCCAGGGAATGTGCCCCACCCTCTCTGAAACCTGAAGGCAGTAGCACTCTCCCTGAACTACAAGGCAGAAGCCCTGCGCCTCCAAGCTCCAGGGTATACTCACTTTTTCTGCACACGTGGGTGGGTCCATTCTCCTGGCCCAAGAATAGTCCAAACCTCAGCTTCCAGGGTTCTGCCTTTGAAGTCATTTTTCCTTCAATCTGTCCCTTTTCCATCCCTTTTAGTTCAGGGTGGCAGTGGGTCTATTCATTCAGATCTCCCCCGAAAAACTTGTTGGCTTTGCATTCAGACAATAGGACTTTCCACAAATCATTTTGGGATAACTGTTTTTCCAATGCTGAATTACACTGAAGAAGCTGGCTGGTTTCATGTTCAGTTAAATCCTCAGAAGGAGCACTATTCTCTGGAGACTCAATTTCTGGAAGTTTGGAATTTTCCAAATCATAACTTTATGGTTCTGTTCTCAGTTTATCCCTTTCCTCTCACTTTTTAGTAAAAAAGCTACTAGAAGAAGCCAGGCCACACTTTCCACACTGAGTTTGGAAATCTCCTCAGCTAAACATCCAAGCACATTAATTTCAAATTCTACCTTCCATCCAAAATCAGAACACATTTTACCAAGTTCTCTGTCACTTTCTCACAGCTTCTGGCTCCCAGGGACCATCTCTCTCAAGTTCTGGAGGTTTCTCTTGTTTCTGTGGTCTCGTTTTTCTGTATATTCATCCTGTTTATAAAGGACTCCAGTAAGAGGATTAAAACTTACCCTGGGCTATACCTCACTGAAGTAATCTAATCAAATTGCCCTTAAAGAAACTAATCTAATCAAATGTCCCACCTACAATACTATCATACAGACAGAAATGGATTAATTAAATATAATAATTTTCTGGGGTCCACATAAGACTCAGACTACCACATGTCTTCTATCAGAAAGAGTTTAAAATAACCCCAAAGACTTCACATTACACAATACACAGTTCACTCTCTTAGCAGAGCAGGAGATCCAGGATGAGAGCAGAAAGTACTGGGAGACTTCAAAAGATTCAAGGAGTTAGAAGAGACAACAGATAATAATTGCTGATATTAATTTAGTGTTTACTATTTGCAATGTACAGAATCAGACATCTCTTTGGTATTATTGGTTATATTATTTTGTATTATTATTGGACATAACCAATACTAGCCTCATGTTTTCATGAAGAAACTGAGGATATATAACTTTCCAACAATTTCACAGCAAGCAATTATTAAAGCTGAGATTTTTAAATCAGCGATGCCCCAAAAAGCCATACTATTAAGCACATTGATATGGTATTTGCTCCTAAACATTTTCTATCATCTTTCCATCATGTTTCTGTCTGAAATAAGAAAAATAATAACAATTACCCTCTATTTATCTTTAAATAAACATTGAAACCTGTGCTAAGTTTCCAATACACTAAACAATGAACTACTTTGAAACAGCAGTTTATTTTGAAAAAAGTCCTCTTTGCATATTATTTTAGATATATTCCACATGAAGATAGGATCAAGATCATGTGCCATACAAAATAATAGACTTACATGTGATAATTCTAAAATTGTTTTATGTAAAGAGTACAGAACTTGTATAATCTTGTCTTGTGAGGTATCTTGAAATATCAACCAAGCAACAGCTCACTGTTGTTCATTTTTTCAAGTAAACTTGTGCAATTTCTATATAAATTGTCACATTAAAAAATACTCTTGAGAGCATTTTCATTAATAACAAATACTAGAAATATATACGTTCTATAATTTTCACCTCCAGGCTTTGGGGAAGTTGCTCTAGTTCAGAACACACCCTTTCCCTGATTACCTGTCACAAATTCTTTCATATTTTAGGCTCAGATAAAAAGAGGTCATTTTAAATGAAACCTTTCCCTAATCAATTCTTTCTCTGTGTTAAATTTTATGATTACTATATGGTAATATACATTTTATTTTTCTAAAAACTTGCCACTGCCTGTATACTCATTGAATGGTAATTGTTTTGGGGCCTTCCTGGCCTAGTGCTAGTAGCATGATTTATTCAAAAGGTGGGCACATAACCCCAATCAAGGATAATTATAATCTCTCTATCTCTTTCTCTCTGTGTAATTTAGGGAGGAACAATATTCCACATTGCCTCTTGTGTTAACAAGAGCTTTTCACCATCTTTTTTTCCTGTGTGCAGATTAGTAAAAATACCAGTTCAGTAAAAGAAGGAAAATGAATTTGCATGTAGAACAAAACTAAAGTGAGAAAAAGAAAAAGGAAAGGGAAAAAATGCCTTGAGACATCAAGACCCTTGTTTTAAATATATCCTGAATACATTGCCCTTTATGATTATACAAGCCCAGTAATTACCTTTCATGCTAAAACTAATTTGACATGGGTTAATGTTACTTGCAACCCCTGAAAGATTCCTGAGTAATATATGTATACCTATGTTAAGATTAGAATTTAATTTTAGTACTGGCAAAATTTAGTTCAATCAATTAACAGTTTATTTAAAACATCTTTAACCACATTTTCTATATGATTACATTCTAAGGCATGAAAAAAAAGGTGTTTTGTTGGGGGTTTCTTTGAATATTGAAAGGACAGAAAATTATGCAACACTATTCATGAAAGAAAGAAGCTGGAGGAAATAGACAATTCAGTACTTATAAATTAAGAGTTTAAGTTAATGGAGGTAAAAATATAAAAGAAACTCATCAAGAGGGAAAAGAGAGAGTCTTCATGTTCCTTTGGTACAGAAAGTATCCTGCTCCCTCCGTAATTATGTACATAATAGTGAAACCCTATTAAAAATTACGATGCCAACAAAGGATATATTGAAGTTGCTGGTGTTTATGAATTTTTAATTAAAATGTTTTTGTTGTACTGCAGAGAAAGACATTTTCCATTTCTTATATAATAATAGTGGATAGGGAAATACAAATGGTAAAAATCAATTACACTTGGCTTTACCATATGGAGAGCAAAGTATTCCAGAATTAGTTTTTCCTGGCATATGCACCTTTGTATTTTACAAGGCGCCTGGAGACTAAGCATTACAAGAAATAAAAAAGAGAAAAGCTTTATTGTATTGTCCTCTAGAGGCTAGCCAATGTGAAATCTTCTTCTGTGGGTTGGCATTTTCTTCTTCACCAGTTTACCAACATCATATTGCCACAGAATAAAGACTTTTCTCTGCAGAGTTAATTTCAAAATAATTTTTACATCTCAGGCTTTACTTTTTCCTTAAAATCTAACTTAGAATGCGTCTGCAAAATTAGTGTTAGTGTGAGCACAAATACTCCAAAGAGAAAGCAAAACAGAAACATATTGTATATTTACGCTTGAAAAAAACAGGAAACCAGCCAGACATAGGCCCATAGAAACACATCCACATGGTTGCACACACAAGCTGACTAAGACATTTTGTTTGTTCTTTGTAATAGATTTTGCACACTGTGGTTGCCAAGGCAACAGTCAGAGAACAACAGAACTTTACAAATAATGAAAGTGAAGGATAGTGGTAAATGTACTGAAATTAAAATAAAATCCACTGAATAAAACTGCAAGGGCATAAATTTGGCATCTATATAAAACTGTCTTTCTTTTAAAGTTCACTCATATTTCTGTCAGTAGGTCTGATTCTGAGCATATTGTTGATGTGATTTGCCTTTCAACCAACCTGAGTGTATCTTCATTTACACAGCAGTAGAAGGGGGATGGAAAGACATGCAGCAGAGAAATAAAATCATCTGTCACTATTGTGTGGTTGCTTTCTGTATGCCTCAAGTTGAGAATACTTCCAATAGTCTTCTACTAATACCTTCTATGCCCTATTAATGGTTTTGATCAGATACATTTAGGTTTTATTAAATAACAGTTACCAATTGTAGAAACTACTTTGTTTTTACAATTCATGTTTTCCAGCAGTTGTGTTTAGAGTGGATAATATTTTGGAGTCCATACATAAACACCAGTAACATTTTTTTAAAGATTTTTTATTTATTTATTACATATCCCCGCCCCCCTCTTTCTGTTTGCTCTTGCTGTGTGTCCATTCTTCTGTGTTTTTCTATGTCTGCCTCCTGTCTCCCCTGTCTCTGCGGCGACACACTGAGTCGGCCCTCCGCAGTGGCGGCTCGCTCCGTTCGTGGGTGGCTCCATTCCGTTTTCACGGGCGGCTCCGCTCCATGTTTTCAGGGCAGCAGTCCTCCATGTTTTTGCGGGCTGCACGGCTTCCGCAGTTCGCAGGTGGCAGCTCCGCTTTTCACGGGTGACTTTGCCATGCCCGTGGCGGCTCCGCCCTGCCCGTGGAGGCTTTCTGCCTTGCCCACCACGGCTCTGCCCCGCCCACGGTGGCTTGCCTTTCTCAAGGCCATCTGCCCGCTCGGAGAGGTCCCCGGGAACCGAACCCGGGGCCTCCCATGTGGTACCCCAGCGCGCTCTTATCCACTGAGCTATCTAGCTGGGCCCCAGTAACATTTTTTATTAGAAAAATTGTCAGCTTATAAAACAATTATGCCTAATACTCAGAACTTTCACCCATCACTCCATCATCAACTCCCTGCACTGCCAGGGAACATCTGCCACAAATCATGAAGGAGTGTCATCAAAACATCACTGCTAACAATAGTCCAGAGCCCACAACCAGTGTGCTCTTTCCACAAACAAACCCACTATCAACTCCATGCATTAGTACTGCACACTTGCCATACCTCATGAGAGAACACCGTCACATTTGCACTGCCAACCGCAGTACATCAACCACCATGTGGTTGACTGCACTATATAGTCCCATGCCTTGCACACTCCATCCAAAGTGTACGCTCAGTGGCCTTCAGCCCCACCACGGAGCCTCATCGTCACCACCACAGTCAACTCCAGAACATTTTCCCTAAACCAGTAACATTTTGACCAACTATTCAAAAGCACGAGGACTGGGATACTTCGGACACATCTTGATCTCTTGAAAATTGGCCTTTGGGCATTTCCAACAGCTGAGATGAAAAAAAAAATCTACCGTGTACACAATAGTTTGAAAACTAACATATTTAGAGGTATTTTTTAGAACACCTTTTTCTTCATTTTTTTTAACCAGAAGAGAAAAGGTAGCTTTTTCACACAGTCTAACCACCAAACATATCAAGACACACCTGCTAAAGAGGCAGAGTTTGTAAAAGTTAAAGATTAGAGAATTCTGTTTCTGTGACTGAGAAGAGACGATTATAATTCTTGAATCTACCATAAAATATTGAAGGGGTTTAAGTTTGAAGTTTCTGGTGCCTTTCAGTGTTGACAAGGATTCTCTATAACAACCTAAGCCTGTGTATGTCAAGATGAAATATATATGCAAGATCCTGCAGTTTACTTTGTGCATATTTGGCTAAGGTTGTCGAAATCTTTCTATTATATTATTCTTTTGACCAAAATTAACACAAATACCTCACTTCTATATTAAAAGTGTCCCACAAATATTGATTTGTCAGAAACCTCTTTTATTAAATGGGGGGAAAAAGCAAAAAACCTGGTTCTCAGAATTTATACGAACAATCTACCTCATGTTGAGCATATTTCCACTGGAAAGTTTCAAAAGGAAATTTCCTCCAGGGAAATGAAATTTCTAGTTCAAAAAATCTTTTATCAGAATATTTTTGGCAGGAAAAATGGTGATTGTACTACTCATGATGCAAGTGAATCCACATGAGTAGCTTATAATGGTATACTGGGTTAATTGACATGAAAAGCATATAATCAACTTGAAAATGCTTATCTTTTTCTGACATGGTATGGTTGTTGGCTGAGTTCTTTCAGTTCTTTGTTCTAATTTGGCTGTAAATCAATTGAATTGTGTGGCATCAGGGGTTCTTGCATTTTGTGGGCTTGTAATAATAATCCTAAAATGTATTGGAATTCCAACCTAGTCCTTTTCTTTTATATATAAGCTGGAACAAGTCTACATATTAAAATATTCGGAGACAATCTAATATACACACCCGTCTCATTTTATCTAGTCCACTAAACGTCTATTTTATATAATCGTAACAATGAAGAACATTTTCAAATTAGGAAAATTAAGAAATATTATTAGGTAGTAAATAGAGTATAGATACTATCCAGAAATAAAGAAACTGCAATATGCTACAGTATTTAGATAAAATTGATTAGGAAAGGGTAGTTTCAAACAAAGTGCAGAAAGAGGTACTGGTAAGGTAACTAATTGTAGAAGGGCACAGGAGACAAGGGGGAGAGAGAATAAAGGGAAAAGGACAAAGAAACAGATAAATTAACATTCATGGTAATGAGGGAGAAAGCCATTAAGTTTTACTGGGGTGGAATGGTATATTCATTCATTTATTATTTTTTTTAAAACTACAAAGAACCTATTATATGTTAGCCCTTTTAGTAGTTAGGGCTGCCAGATAAAATACAGAATACACAGTTAAACTTGAATTTTGGATAGACAGTAAATACATTTTTAGAATAAGTATGTTCCCTGCATGCTTATACTAAAAGCCCATCTTTGCTTACCTGGAAATCAAATTTAAATGGGCGTATTGTATATTTCATTTGCTAAATCTAGGAACCCCAACTAGATGTGGAGATAGAATTATAAATGAAGCAGACACAATATTTGACATCACAGAATTTAAAAAAATAAGGATGGAAGAAAATCCAAAAATCAATTTTTATATATCCATTATTAATGGAATGTAAGTAGACATTTTTAGGGAATTAAGTGGTTGGACTCAGAACCTTTCAAAACAAATCTTTTTTCTGACCAAAAAGCTGGAGGATGTTTTCTGTCTCAAATGTACTCCCTGCAACAAATCCACAGAAATACTTATTTAATGAACATCTTGGTAATTTGAAATAAGAAGCATATTATCAATACATATCCTATCTGTCTTTCTTGAAACTCACATTCAACGTTCTAAGTGAATGGTTATGCACATTTTTCCAATTTTTTAAATTAATTTTTAAACAAATCAATTTTATTGAGATATTAATGAAGCATACAATTCATCCAAAGTGTGCAATCAATGGTATTTCATATAGTCACCTAGTTGTATGTTCATCACTGCAATCATTACTAGAGCATTTCCAATATTTCAATACTAATAATAAACAAAAAACACACAAACAAGAAAATTCCTCACCTATCAATCTCTGTTTCCCCTGCTGTACATAGCTACTATTTCTGGATATTCTTACCCAATTATTTATTTTTCTATTAAGCAGTTTTATTGAGATACAGTCACACACTTTACGATCTATCTAAAATGTATAATCAATGGCTTTTTGTGTAATCACAATGTTGTACATTCATCATCTCAAAAATTTTAGAACAATTTCATTGCTCCCAAAAGAAAGGCTCCATACTCCTTAGCATTCCTTCCTCAACCTTACATAACCGTTAATCAAATTTCATCTTTATAAATTGATTCAAATTTACATTTTATATAAATGGAAGCATACAATAAGTAGTAAACTGTGTCTGGTCTCCCTCACTTTGTATCATGTGTTTTTTTTGGTCTGATATTAACATTTTGTAGTATTAACCTACATTTATTCAGCTGCAAAGAAAAACAGTCTTACATATGCAATTTTACCCATATTCATATTTCACATAAAATATTTATATTTCACCTAATATATTTAGTTCATAATAGGGCAGTCATACAGTATTTGTCCTTTTGTGACTGGCTAGCTTCACTCAACATAATCTCCTCCAGGTTCATCCATATTGTCATATGACTTCATTTTTTCTTACAGCTGAATAATATTCCATCATATGTACATACCAATTTGTTTATCCATTCATCAGTTGATGGACACCTGGGTGGGTTCCAACTTTTGGCAATTTTGAATAAGGCTGTTATGAATATCGGTGTGCAGGTGTCTATTCATGTCACTGCTCTCAGTTCTTCTGGGCATATACTTGGCAATGGTATTGCTGGGTCCCATGGCAAGTCTATATTCAACTTCCTTAGTAACTGCCAAACAGTCTTCCACAGTGGCTGTACCATGCTACATTCCCATCAACAGTGAATAAGCATTTCTATCCCTCCACATCCTCTCCAACATTTACAGATTTCTGACTTTTTAATAGCAGCCAGTCTAAGAGGTGTGAAATGATATCTCACTGTAGTTTTGATTTACATTTCCTAATCATTAGTAGGCACATTTTAATATGAATAAGCTAAATTTGAGTTAGTAAAAAAATTATCTTTTCAGTAATTTGAAAAATGTTTTTTCTTTATTTTTCTGTATAAGTTTAAATACCTTTGCTGATAAACAATTGTTTAAAATTGCATTTGACTCTAATTAACAGGAACACTTCAATAATGGTTTTAAATAGTACTCTCTTTCTTTCATATAGGCATGGCTGAAGCAAAGACTTTCTCTTTCTTCTTTGCTTTCTTTAATGTATGCCTTTCATTCCAAAGTTCCCAATGACTGCTGCAGTTCCAGGTACTGCATCTGCATTTCTGGAAGGAATAAGTAAAACACCCAAAGCACATTTCTTTATGAGACAGTAATGTGTGTGTGTGTGTTTGTTATGTTTTACTTTAATTGATGCAAAATACATGTAATATAAAATTAGCTACTTTGAAGTGAACAATCTAATGGCATTCAGTACATTCTCTATATTGTGGACCCAACTCCTCCATCTATTTCCAATACATTTTCATCACCCCAAAATGAAATCTCTACCAGTTAAGCATTCCCCTCTTAGCCTTCAGGAAGCACTCATCTGTTTCTGTCTCTATGGATTTATGCATTTTGGATATTTTGCATAAATGAAATCACAATATTTATGACTTTTCATGTCTGGTTACTTCCACTTAACATAATGTTCTCAAATTTTATCCATATTTTAGCATGTATCATTACTTTACTCCATCATGTGGTTTAGTATTATAAAATTTGATCATATATAATCTGTTTTTGCTTTGCTAGATTGTGATTACAAATACTACAAACTGGTTTGGATATAAATATCAGAAATTTACAAGCTCATGGTTTTATAACCTAGAAGGCTTGCTTCCTCTCTAGATTGATACTGATCATTCTGGCTGGCAATCTTTGGATTCCTTGGCTTTCCCATCACTTGGTGATGTTCTTTCCTTTCTTTTCCAGGTTTCATTGACTTCCAGCTTCTGTCTCTTTGCTCTGGCTCTATCTTGTTTGCTCTCGCTCTGTCTGAAATTCTTCTGCTTATAAAGTACTACAGTGGGGCCGACTCGATAGCCCAGTGGATAGAGCGCCGGCATACCACATGGGAGGCCCCGGGTTCGATTCCTGGGGACCTCTCCTAGCGGGCAGACCGCTTTGAGAAGGGCAAGCCGCCATGGGAGGGCCGGAGCCATCGTGGGCAGGGCAAGAAGCTGCCACGGACATGGCAAGAGCCGCCACAGGCAGGGCAGGTCGCCCGCGGATGGAGCGCAGCCAGCCACCCGCGAACTGAAAGCTGGCCGTGAACGGACGCAGAGACCGCCCACAAGCGGGGAAAGCCGCGCCTGCGCAGTGTCCACTCTCGGTGCGTCGCCGCAGCGGGGGGAAGGGGAGAATTGTAATAAAATAAATAAATCTTTAAAAAATAATAATAATAAAGTACTACAGTAATCTGGATTAAGGCTCAACCTCATTCATTTGAGCCACACCTTAACTAACATAACATCTTCAAGAGATCCTACTTACAATGGGTTCAAATCAAGACCAAGAACATATTTAAATTGGGTACATAATTCAATCCACAATATCACATTTTTAATCCATTAATAAGTTGATAAACCTTTGGTTAATTTCTACCGTTTGGCTATTATGAATTCTGCTGCTATGAATATTTGTGTATAAAGCATTTGTTTCAATATCTGTTTTAAATTTCAGGAGGTATAGACATAGGTGTGGGAGTTCTGTCTCATACATTAACTCTATTTTTTGAGGAACTGTCAAGATGTTTTCCACAGCAGGCACACCACTTTACATTCCCCCCAACAATGTAACCTGGTTCTAATTTCTCCATATTATCAACAATACTTTCTATTTTCCATTTATTGTTATTATTGCCATACCAGTGGGTGTAAAGTGATATCTCCATTCTGGTTTTGATTTGTAATTCCCTAATGACTACTGATGCAGAGCATCTTTTCCTTTGCTTTTCTGGCCATTTGTTTAACTTCTTTGGAGAAATGTCTATTCTAGTTCTTTGCCCATTTTTAAACTGAGTTGTCCTTTTGTTGTTAGTTTTTAAGAGTTCTTTATATGTTCTGGATATAAGACCTTTATCAGATATATGATTTGCAACTATTTTATCCCAATCTGTAGGTTGTCCCTCCCTCTTCTTGATAGTGTCCTTTGATGCACTTAAGTTTTTAATTTTTAATAAGTCTGATTTATCTAAGTTTTCCTTTGTTGCTTGTGGTTTTGGTCTTATATCTAATACACCATTGCCAAATCCAAGATAATGAAAGTTTATCCCTCCTTTTTCTTCTAAAGATTGTATAAAATCTTTATATAAAAAAAATCTTTTTTTCTTCTAAAGCTTTTACACAGAGGTTTGAATCATTTTGAGTTAATTTTTGTATATGTTATGAGAAAGGAGTCCACCTTCAATATTTTGTATGTACAGTTTTCCCAGCACCATTTGTGGAAGAAACTGGTGTTTCCTCATTGAATAGTCTTTGCACCCATGTTGAAAATTAATTGGCCCTAGATGTATGGGTTTATTGCTGGACTCTCACTGATCTATATGTACCAGTTTCACACTGCTTTTGATTACTATAGCTTTCTAATAACATTGAAATCAGAATGTGTTAGTAGTCCAAAATTGTTCTTTTTCAAGACTGTTTTAGCTATTTGGAGTCCCTTGCAATTTCCTATGAATTTTTCTATCAGCTTTTCAATTTCTGCAAAATAAGTCTATGGGATTTTGATTACATTGAATCTGTAGATCACTTTGGGTAGATTCACCATCTTAATATTATGTCTTCCAATCCATAAACATGGGATGTCTTTCAATGAAAAATTAAAATTTCAAATCCTTCCCAATCGTCCCTATTTGCATATCATCAGTTCCTGCAATTTCATATTCCTGTAACTGCTAGGGAAACTGGGAGATTGAATTTGGCCCCTTTCTATCTTGAACAAAAGTGAGATTAAGTTATAAAGCAAGAATAGGAAAGAGATAAGGTGGCATAGGGTAATTAGCAGTGTCTGCCACACCTCATTATGGCCAAATTGACATAAGGTTGATAATTTCTAGTTCCATTTTGCATGCATTCCCAATAAGGCATTCAGAGTCAGACTTTGATATCCTTTTATCATACTCTAATTCAGAGAACTTTCCTCTTTCTATACAATGCTCCCTTTTTTTCAGGATCATAACAAAGGCAAAAACCTATGCATTAGGATAAATAGCAAAATTGTTAGTTATTAATAATCTAGAAATATATGAAACAAATTATCTTTAATTCTTCATAGAGTTTAGGCCAGCTATCTTGCAGAACATCCCACATTCTGGATTTTTCTGAATGTTTCCTCCCAATTATATTAACAACAGTTAATTCCAGTTTGAACATCACAGAAATGATAGTGTGTTATTCCTACTGCACCATATCAGAAGGCATATAATGTCAGATTGCCCCACTATTGGTAATACTAATAATCAACACATGGAAATGCACATTTTTCCTTTGTAATTACCAGTTAAATGTAAGATGATACTATTAGACCATGTGAATATACTCTTCTCCATCAAGCTATCATCCCACAGTTTTAAAACCCCTGGATAATCTTTGTTTGAATCAATTTTCACCTTTTAAGTTACAAAATAGTATACTTATTTTAACTCTCTCATTTATTTTGCTTGATATTCTACAGACATTCTTTTCTACAGAAAAGTCTTCTTCCTTTATTTTTCCTTTTTAAGTTCACTCGTTTTAAATCAACTTTTATGGATTCATGGATTGTTTTAAATTATATTACCATCAATTTTCTTTAAAACTAACTTAATTTGGTCACAGTGAGCTCCTTTCAGCTTACTCACATTCCTTCTTGACATATACCAATTGATATTTGAACATATTCTTGCTTTCTTTCACAACAATATTTTCCAGGCTCACCTTGTGTTCTGTTCCAGAAATAGAATCTGCCAGTTAGAAAAGTAGCTCTAGTTTATTTTAATGGAATTAGTATTTTTAAAAGATCAGGGCTCTAAGTGTCTTCATACCTAATGGGGTGTTAAAACACTTTGGCAGACAGAGATTTAAACAAATATGTTTCTTTCAGACTGAAGCACTTCCTTTAATATCTCTTTGTAATTCTGGTCTTTTAGTAATATAGTCTGTCAGTTTTTTTTATGTCTGTGAAGCCTTGAACTCCCTTCATTTTTGAAGGATGGTTTTGACAGATATAAAATTCTTGGCTGGCAGTTTTTCACTTTCAGTACCTTAAATATGTCATACCACTTTCTTCTCTCCTCCATAGTTTCTGATAAGAGGTTGGTACTTAATCTTATTGAGGTTCCCTCGTATGTGATGCTTTGCTTTTCTCTTGATGCTTTCAGAATCTTCTCTTTATCTCTGATATTTGTTATTCTGAATAGTAGGTGTCTCAGGTAGTTCTATTCAGATTTATTCTGTTTGGGGTGCATTGTCCATCTTGGATATTGATATTTATGTCTTCATAAGGTTTGAGAAGTTTTCACTCATTATTTCCTCAAATTTTCTTTCTTCCTCTTTTCCATTTTATTCTCCTTCTTGGGTACCAATAATGAGTATGTTTTTGCATTTAGCATTGTCATTCAATTCCCTGAGACCGATTTCCATTTATTTCATTCTCTTCTCTTTCTATTCTTCTGTCTTTTCCAAATCAGATGTTCTGTCTTCAAAATCACTAATTCTGTCTTCAAGCATTTCAAATCTGCTCTTGAATGACACTAGTGTATTTTTAATCACATCCATCATGTCTTTCATTCCCATAAAGTCTGTTACTTTTATTTGCAGATTTTCAAATTGATCTTTATGCTCAACCAGTATCTTCTTAATATCCTTTATCTCTTTAGTTATAGTTTTCTCAATTCTTTAAATTGATTCAGGAGAGTTTTGTATCATTGGTTAATTTTCTTAAATCCTGTATCTCTTCAGGATATTTTGTTTTTTCCTTTGACTGGAACATCTCTTCCTGTTTCCTAGAATGGCTTGTAATGTTTTGCTGATGTTTAGCCATCTGAATATGTTGGTAAATTTACTCTGATGGTCAATTTCTTTCTCTTGCATATTATTTTTTTTTCATAGCTCTTATTTGATATTTGGTGCAATTTATTCTAAGTCTTAAAAGTTGCCCAGCTTAAGTTATCAAAATCATGCCAGGAACTCACTAATGGATTTTCTCTCAAGTGTTAGAGAATAGAGAGACCCAAGTCTAGTTTTTATCCATGCTATTTCCAGAGGGGACAGCAGATGGCGCTGGTTGGCACACCTTACCATGGAAGGGTATCTCTCTCTGTATTCCTTTGTTTTGGTCTGGCCAGAGCTGAGATTTGAAGTTGGCTTTACTGGCCGAATCACTCAAGAAAAGCCCCCCAACTTCCCTCCCTTTTCCCTTGGATCCGCTGACCTCTTCTTAGCTGCAATGAGCCAGGGGATTTATCCCCACTTAATATCTTCCAGGTGGAGGCAGGAAGCCATTCCTAGCAGTCTGAAGGTTTAGTAACTCACAGTTTGTTGTTTTGGACCCTTCCTTTCTCTGTTCTTCCCTCCAGGGAATTGTGAAGCACTGTCCTGGTCTGTTGACACGTCCCTCAGGCAGCATTTTACTCTTTATCCATTGTTTTTATGAGAGAGTGGAGCCTTGCTGGCCTAATCTGATGCCATCTTCCCATAACCTGGAGAATAGTGTCAAAATAAAGATTATTAGAAAGGGTAAATTAAAGGGTAAAAAGATAGACAATAGTACAATATGACAACAGAAAGCCAAAGGTCAAAATGGATGAAGTAAGTATTGCCTTTACAGTAATAACATTGTATTTTAATGGCTTGAACTCCCCAATCAAAAGACATAGACTGATACAATGCATAAAAATATGAGCTATCTATATGTTGTCTACAAAAGACTCAACACAGACAAAAGGAAACAACCAAATTATAAGTGAAGTGTTGGAAAAAGATATTCCACGCAAAGAGTAACCAAAAAAGAGCTGATGCAGCAATACTAATATCAGACAAAATATATTTTAAACGCAAAACTGTTATAAGGTATGAAGAAGGTCATTATATATTAAGAAAAGGGGCAATTCAGCCATATGAAATAAATATACTAAACATTTAATCACCTAACCTGAATGCCCCAAGATACATGAGGCACACACTGGCAAAGCTGAAGGGATAAATGGATTGAAATTACACAAAAAATTTCTCTGATCATAACTGAAGGAAGCTGGAAATCAACAGGGAACAAGGGAAAATTCATAAATATATGATTAAACAACACACTCTTAAATAATCAGTGGGTAAAAGGAGCAATTGCAAAAGAATTCAACAAATATCTTGAGAAGAATGCAAATGAGGACACAACATATCAAAATCTATGGGACACCACAAAGGCAGTGTTGAGAGGCAAATTTATAGCCCTCAATGCTAATGATAAAAAAAGAAGGAGCAAAAATCGAAGCCCTAACAACACACCTGGAGGAACTAGAAAAAGAACAGAAAACTAATACCAAACCAAGCTGAAGGAAAAAAATAGTAAAGATCTGAGCAGAAATAAATGAAATCAAGAACAAAAAATCAAAAGAGAAAATCAACAAAACCAAAAGTTGGTTCTTTGAGATGACCAACAAAATCAACAAACCCTTAGCTAGACTGACAAAGAAAAAAAGAAGATGCAATGAATAAAATCAGAAATGAGAGGGGGTATTACCAATGAACTCAAAGAAATAATAGAGATCATAAAAAGATACTATGATCATCCATATGTGAAAAAACTAGACAATGTAGAGGAGATGGACAAATTCCTTGAAACACATGAACCACCTACACTAACCCTAGAAGAAGTAGAAGATCCCAGCAAACGAATCACAGGTGGAGAGATTGAAACAGTCATCAGAAATCCCCCAAAGATGAAAAGCCCAGGGCCAAATGGTTTCACAGGTGAATTCTACCAATCATTCAAAGACTATTTAATATCAATCTTGCTCAAGCGCTTCCAAAAAATTTAACAGGAAACAACACTACCGAACTCATTGTATGAAGCTAAAGTCACCCTATTACCAAAACCAGATTAAGATACTAGGAAGAAAATAAAATTACAGACCAATATCTGTGATGAATAAGGATGTAAAAATACTCCACAAAATACTTGCAAACAGAATCACAGAGTTGTACAACCATCACTATAATCAATTTTAGAACATTTTAGTCGATTCAAAAAGAAACCCGGGCTGGCTGTATAGCCCAGTGGATAGGTCACCAATCCACCACATGGGAGTCCCTGGGTTTGGCTCCCGGGGACCTCTCCGAGCGGGCAGACGGCCTTGAGAAAGGCAAGCCGCCATGGGTGGGGCAAAGCCCCCATGGGCAAGGCAAAAAAAAAAGCCACCACAGGCAGGGCGGAGCCGCCATGGGCAGGGCAAGCCACCTGTGAAACATGGAGCTGAGCCGCCCACGAATCACAAAACCGAGCAGCCCACAAAACACGGAGCTGTACTGCCCACGAAATATGGAGCTGAGCCGCCTGTGAAACGGAATGGAGCCACCCACGAGTGGGGCGAACCACCTGCATGGAGGGCCGACTCGGCGCGTTGCTACAAAATGGGGGGAGACAAGAAGCAGACATAGAAGAACACAGAAA
>PVKH010013253.1:0-16920 GCA_004027955.1 Chaetophractus vellerosus | reverse complement strand
TTATTTGCTATTTCAAGATGGTGCCTTCTCTTCTACCACAGCCCCCAAAATGTTATTTGACTTACTCGCTAAGAAGACTGTCTCCTTGAGTGCATGCATGACTCAGCTCTTTGTGAAGCATGTCATTGGTGTATCTGAGATTATCTTGGTCTCAGTGATGGCTTATGACTGTCATATGGCCATTTGCAGGCCTCTGTACTACATGATATAAATGAATTGGTGAGTGTGTGTCATCTTGGTGGCCCTATCCTGGGCTGGGGGACTTCTTCATGCTCTGATTCAAGTCCTTTTCATTGTGTGGTTGCCCTTCTGTGGCCCCAACATCATTGACCATTTCTTCCATGATCTTTACCCTCGCTGATGCTAGTCTGCACAGATACTAGCATTATTGCACCTTTTATTGTCACCAATATTGGGTTCATGTGTTTGCTCAGTTTTTGTATTCTTATTACCTCCTATGTCCTTATCCTTTGCTCCCTGAAGTCTCACAGCTCTGAGGGATGGAGGAAGGCTTTCTCCACTGCACCTCAAATATTACCATGGTCATCTCATTCTTCATGCCCTGCACATTTGTGTACCTTCTGCCCATGACCACCTTCCCCACTGATAAAGCTGTAGCTGTATTCTATTCTTTGATAACACCCATGTTAAACCCTTTAATCTACACACTTAGAAATACAGAGTAGAAAAATGCGATGAGCAAACTCTGGATCCAAAGCATGATATCATGTAACAAATCATGTAAATAGACTTGAGAAAGAAAAATTCATATTTTATTATCAAGCATGGGTAATTCAAAAGTTAATAGTCATGCAATCAGTATATGTTGTTATAAATATATTTATCCTTTTGTCATATTAAATCTTAATTGTTCCCCTTTCCATTCATAAAATATCAATAATTAATTAAAAGGTAACTAAAATTCCTTCCACTTAGAAATTGTCTTATTTGGCAGGCCATATAGCCCAGTGGCTAGGGCACTGGTATACCACATGGGAGGCCCTGGGTTTGATTCCCAGGGACTTCTCCTAGTGGGCAGACCACCTTGAGAAGGACAAGCCACTGTGGGTGGGCAGAGCCACCATGGGCAGGGCAAAAAGCTGCCTCAGACAGTGCAAAGTCACCACAGGCAGGGCAGATCGCCTGCAAATGGAGCACAGCCAGCCACCCATGAACTGAAGCAGAGCTGGCTGTGAATGGAAACAGAAGCCACCCACAAGCAGGGCAAAGCTGCCTGTGTGGTGACCAGTCTTGGCACATTGCCACAACGGGGGGAGACAAAGCGGACAGAGAGGAACACAGGAATGGACACAGAGGAAGAGCAAGCAGAAAGGGGGGGGGGATACATAATAAAAAAATAAAATAAAATAAAATAAAATAAAATAAGAAATTGTTTTATTGACATTGCTAATTGACATAAAATTTTCAGTTTTGAAAATTCTTTTCATTATACATGCTATAGAGAAGTTATCTTCAAATATTCTTGTATAACATACATAAGCCAATGCCCAAGCAATTAAAATATATATAGATTTATGGCTAAGAATTCTGTTGAAAACTTATAGTTGTAATTTCAGCTGCTGAACTCAGAGTAGTCTTAATATTGTGGAATGTCAGCAACAACCAGAAATGAATGTGTTTGGAAGAATGAGAGAAGTGTATTAGGGCATCTGTCTTCCCAAAATTGATGCTGTTGTGTTACACAACCCACAGAGGACATTTGCATTTTAACTTGGCCTGTGCCAAGAATAAATTATTTTTCCTGCCTTAAGCCTAAGATGGGTTTTACATACTTCCAGGTCCAGACATGGAGCAAACTAGCACAAGATATTCACAGGTAGAATGTGTGTGTGTGTGTGTGTGTGTGTGTATATTTTAAAAATTCTATTTTTGAAAGCAGTGTAGTAACCCAAATTACTCCACAGCTGTGCCTGATCTTATTGATTACATATACACAAACATACATATATATGTTTCATGCATATTAATATGCTACACTTAGTAAAGAATTCATTCCATATAAGTCATCATTTTTTCTCAATATATCCAATCCATTTACTACTGACCAAATAGCCATGTGCTCCAAACATATGTTCATCCCCCTTGTGTTTAAGAACAGATGTGTGACTGGCTCACAGAAGTGATGTATATCACTGCAAGGTGAAACATTTCAGAGCCAGTTTACTAGTACCCAGCTTTCTTTTTCCCTACTGCAGAAAGCCTGGAAAATGCATTATGAAGGCAACACTAAGAGGAAGCAACCTGGATTACCGAGCAACTACATGAAATGCAAATGACCTATATGGTACTTTAATCCACAGTGGATTTTGCCTGAACAAAAATAAAATTGTAGGCCAGCCGAATAGCCCAGTGGATAGGGTGCCGGTATACCACATGGGAGGCCCCGGATTCGGTTCCTGGGGTCCTCTCCTAGCGGGCAGACCACCTGAGAAGGGCAAGCCACCATGGGTGGGCCAGAGCTACTGTGGGCAGGGCAAAAAGCTGCCACAGACAGGGCAAAAGCCACCACAGTCAGGGCAGGTCACCCGCAAATGGAGTGCAGCCAGCCACCCATGAACTGAAGCAGAGCGGGCCGTGAATAGAAGCAGAAGCCGCCCACAAATGGGGAAAGCCACGCCTGCATGGTGACCAGTCTTGGCGTGTCACTGCAATGGGGGGAGGGGAGATATGTAATAAAAATAAATAAATCTTTAAAAAAAATAAAAAATAAAAAAATAGAATTGTACATGTTAAGCCATAGAGATTCCAGGATTCATTTCTTACAGCAGCAAAACACAGCTGATCTTGACTAATGCATTGATTATCTTTATCTTCACCAAGAATTATAAGTTAAAAGAGAGCACATTAGCATAAGTTTTCCAATTATTTGGTTCTCAAAAAGCATGAATAAATAGCAATCCTTAAAAATCAAGACAAATTAAACCTTTTTGTGCTTCTATGTTACACTACACTAACTGAAGTATTGAAACCATAAATTTTAACACTGGCTCTCCTCCAATTTCTTAATTGTAAGGCAATGCTGAAGAAAATCATAGAATCTTACACTATAAGGCAACTACAACAGTTATAAACTCCAGTGTGACCTAGTTTATCTTTGATTTTTAAGCAAATTTTCTGGGTTTTCTAACTAGTCCCTCTTCTATACATTCACCTCAGTATGTCTTAAAATTTTCACCAGTTTTCCATAATCCACATTACACAAATTTTCTTTTCAGCTCAGAAGAACCTTATACCTTGTACTTCTCAAAAAAGTAAGAACCTTCTCAACCTCAAGCATTCTCATCAATAGTTATAACTATAAAAGTTACAGTTTTATGCCTTCCTGTAAAACAATGAAAATCTATCATGTCTCCTATTTAATTTTAATATGTCTGCATGTGTTCTGCATATAACTGTTCCCTGTCTCCTCAGTAATATTAGTTTTAGGTCCAACAATAACATCCCAAATTGTTTATGAATCCTGATAGACCTAATGAGGATTTTAGACCTAGAGGAGAAAATCATATTGGTGGGAATAATAAAATGCAGTATGCTTTTTGTCTCTGTGGAATCAATGATCAATTAGGAGAATTATCCTGTGTCATTCCAGAAATTTTCACACTAGGGAAACAATCTAAATATCTCTCAAAAAGATAATGGATAAGCAAACTGTAATACATCCATAAATTGGAGTACTACTCAATAGTAAAAAAAGAATGAACTACTGATACACACAACAACATGACAAATTTCAAATACATTTTGCAAAGTGAAAAGAGCCAGCTTAAATGAGTAATAAATTTAATTTATATAACATTTTAATAAAAGGTAAAATCATAGGGACAAACACCAATCAGGATTAGTAAGGGCCTGGAAGTAGGGGGAGTGGTTGATACAAAGGGTACGGGGATATTTTCAGGGGATGAATCAATCTGTATCAGGTTTATTGTGATGGCAAAACAAATACATATTTGCTAAACTCACAAAAATGTACAATTGAAGGCATGACTTTTTTACAGTATAATTGATATCTTATTTTTAAAAAATTGAACAGATTGATTCCTTACCTTCCCACAACAGACCTTGGAAAATATAATAGAAGGCCAGATTCAATTTACAATAGCAAAAGCAGTAACAAAACCCAAAACACTAAATTTACTTAGAAAAGTGTTAAATCTATATGAAGAAAATGTAAAGCACTACGAGTGTGATTGAAAAAAAGACATCTTGATCATGAATAGGAAATCTCATTTCTCTAAAAATTTAAACTTTTGTTAAAAGCTTCTCATTGAAAGCATTAATTGAAATTTGTTTTGTGTCTAGACTAATGCATTTTTAAAAAATTATTTATGCCCCTCCACAGTGTTTGTGCTTGATGTCTGCTCTCCATGTCCATTCACAGTATGCGCTCTGTGTCTCCTTGTCTTCTCTTTAGGAGGCACTGGGAACCAAGCCTGGGACCTCCATGTGAGAGACAGGTGCACAATTGCTTGAGCCACCTCTGCTCCCTGCTTTGCTGTGTCTCTCATTGTGTTTTCTCTTTGTATCTCATTGCCATATAATCTAGCTGTGTCAGCTCACCATGCCAGCCCATTGTGCCAGCTTGCCATCTTGGTTGTCTTCTCCAGGAGGCACCAGAACTGAACCTGGGACCTCCCATGTGATAGGTAAGAGCTCAATTGCTTGAGACACATTTGCATCCTCATATTTTAAATTTAATGTGAAACATAAATAGGCAGGAGTCAGCATAATTCTGAGGGGATAATAATGAGGAAATATTTGGCTTATTAAATAATAAGTTACATTATAGAACAAATGCAATTATATCATATTTTAAATGACACATAAATAAAAAGATCATTGAAACAGGTTGGAATACTAAAATCAAATAAAAAATATGTGTGTATGTAGTTTGCATTAACACTGGGTTTCAGAAATGGGGAAAAGTTAATAATAGTAGAAAACTATTTAAAAAAAACTTTCAAGAATAACAGTTAAAATTCATTCTCTATTGAACTTATTTCAAAATAATTTTCTGACTGGATTAAAATTTTTAAATATGAAATATAAAAGCAAAAATTGCCTAAAAATTAATGCTAAAAAAGCACAAGAATATTTTGATACATATAAACTCAGAAAAGACTTCCTAAGCAAGTATAAAATATACTGAGTGATCTGACTATGTAAATATAAAGAAATTCTACTATGGAAAAAATCTCTATTTGAAAAAAATGTCAAAATAATCACAAGATGTTTAAGTAGCAATTATAAATATGATAATAAAAGTGATATTACCTTTGTACTTCACTAACTTATAAAAATCAGTATGGAAAAACTCAATAATCAAACAAAAAATATAAAAATATTATTCAGCAATTAAAAAATGAAGAAATACAAATAATATTAAAATGGGGAAAAGTGCTCAAATCCAGTTATATTTAAAGAATTTCAATTAAGGTATACGAATAAAATTTCCATATCTAATCATATTGCCCAATATCTAAAGTTTTCATCTAACAATAGATGTTGGAAATTTGGAGAAATGTTCTTATAGACTGTGGACAGTAGTACTTTTGGTACAACCTCAAGAATGTCATTTTGGCATTTAACTATGAACATCAACATTTTAAATGCAATAACAGGTTGACCCAATGATTTCACTTTAGGAACCCATCATACTTACACATATTAAAATATATCTATATTTATTGCAGTATGATTTGTCATAGATAAAATGGGAAGCAACCTGAAAAGAACTGGATACATTAGATTTAGTTCATCTTTATGAAAAAGTGTTATGCAATAAGAAGTTAACTGTGCATATGTTAGATTTTTGTGGAATAGTATGGAAAAGTCATCAAGATCTAACATAGTAAAATGCAGAGTAGTCAACACATAGAGAAATATGCATGCATACACAGTATGTAAATATGCTTGTATTAGCAAAGATTATACTTGATGACTCCTAAGAAACCGAGAATAATGATTTCCTCTAAGTAGGATCACTGGGGATCTCTGGTGAAGGATGGATTAGAGATATATTTTTGTATAAATATCATTTTCCATGATTTACATATTAATATGTCTTGATTGTTTTAATTTTAAAATTAGAAGTTTACACACTAAAAATATTATATAGGGCTACAGACATTGAACATACAGTATATATTAAATAGCATTAATTATTTAAAAATATATAACTACCATTATAAAAAGAAAAAAATCATAAATGACAGGACTTATCTGAACATAAAACTAAGATGGAATGAGAAGTGATAAAGATGTAAAACAAAATAAAGTTGGTGTAACAAATTAGACTTTCACTCATTAAGCCATTATTTATTATTTATTGGCTGCCTACCAGATAAGTAATACACCTTTCCTGTGTTTGTGATAAACATGACATTATAGAGCTTACATTCTAGCATGGAAACTGTTTTAAAGGTATTATTGTATAATTACTTCTATAACTATAATTATTTTATACTTGGAAGGAAAGGAAAGGGTATATCAGATTAAAGGTGACTTCTAGGTTCAAGAAAATGTGCACTAAAGTCAAATGACTGCCCTCATGGTGTATGATGCACTTATTTACTAGCTGATGTGGCTTTTCATTTTCTCCAATGGCTCTATGTAATGTCAGAAAAGTGTTATTTTAACTGTGGATCTACCTTAAAGGAATTCTGTGATCTAATCTGAAAACAAAATATTTCCACTTTTAGAATAATTTACCAAGAATGCATATATCTTATCTACATAAGAAGAAAATGGCTAGAAATCTTCCAGAAAAAAAAATTCTACTAAGTTCTTTTCTAGTAACTTCAGAAAAGAATAACTTATGGATTTTTCCCCTTCTTATTCTGCTGTGTTTTGGCATAGCCAAACTAGTTAGCTGTACCTGAGATTTTGAGAGGGCATTTTTCTGCCTTCTTCATATCATGTTTCAAGTCTCCTGAAATAGTTATGACATTACTGAAGAGGATAGCACATTCCCCTAATAGGGCCAAAGATCATGGGACATGAGAGTGAGTGGAGTGTGTGCTGTTTGCAGGTACAAAAATATTAGAACAGTTTTATAAATGACTAAGAGGTAACTTCTGGAGGAACTATAAGATGCTTGATAGAAAAGGCCTAGATTTTTTTGCAGAGACTGTTGGTACAAATATGGATGATAAATATACTTCCAATGAGGCCTTAGAAGGAAATGAGGAACACATTATAGGAAACTGGAGTACAGGTGCTTGATCCTTGTTCTGAAGTTGCAGAAAGCATGGCAAAATTGGCTCCTGATGTCTGATTGAAGGCAGAATTTGAAAGTGACAAGATTGGATATTTAGCTGAGGAGATTGCAAACTAAATCTGGAAAATGCAGTCTGGCTTCTGCTTGCAGCTTATAGCAAAACGTGAAAGGAAAGAGAGAACTCAACTCCTGGGTGCAAAAAAAACAGAAGGCAATGGCTTAGAAAATTCCAAGCTTCCAGTAAGGGAATCCCCAAAAGATAGTGCCTCATTTGAGGACTTAACTAAACTTAGAACCAGCCTGCAATTTCCTTGCAAGTCAGGATTGTTAATGCAGTTATCCTGAAAGGATTTGTGGAATGTCCTGGACCTGTTGTCTGATGGTTGGGAACCCTGTGAACTGCATGCCAAAGCCACAAGCTTTTTGCAAGATCTGAACAAAACCTGCTGTCAGCCTGAAATAAAAGGGACAGGAAAGGGAGAGATTGAAGGAAAACTGACTTCACCACTAAAACCATGGAAGCTGAGGTCTGGACTTAAGACATCTTCTAAGGCTCAGAGACAGACCCCATTGATGTGCATGGAAAGGGTAAGTTTGCCTTGGCATTTGAAGGCACTGGGACTTCTCTGTTGTTCAGGGATAGTTCTGCCACCCCAAGCTTTAGATAAGGTGGAGCACATTCCCCTGAAGGTTGGGGAAAGTTAGGTTGCCACTCCACTGTTCTGAGGGTTGATCACATGCCCTGCAGATGATGTGGCCATCACCTCAGTGTTTTGGGAGGATGAGGCCTAGAGTTTGGCCAGCACCTAGATACTTGATGAGGGTGAAATGGAGATGGCTATTGGGCAAGACCTTGGAAGGGGTGGGTATTTTGGAAGAGGTGGGACTCCATGAGGTCCTGAGGAAATAAGGACACCATCCTTCTATAGATGACTTTCAGAATGTGAAATCTAATGGAGTGTGCCCAGCAGGCTTTTGAACTGTTTGTGATCTATATCCCCTGTTTTCACAGGTCTATAGCCAGAAGGTAAAGTTTCCCCAAGACATAATGCATACCTATAATTGATTTTTTATGAGATTTGGTACCTAGCATTGTTAATGAAATGATTCAAGACTTCTGAAATATTGTGATAGAATTAATGCATTTTGTATATGGAAATAACATGTATTTTGGGGTTCCAAAGTGTGGAAAATCCTGGTTTGAGACTTTCAGATCCTAGAAAGTAATGTTCTTAAGCTAACCCATTCTACCCATTTTTGAGCATGTGGTACAATTACCTTAGATTCAGTCAAAGGATCTTTTGGTTAGATCACTTGTGATTATATCACTTCAATTAAGGCCCTTGATTAGATTGTGGGACCCAGGGTGGGTCCTAATCCTTTTACTGGAGTCTTATTTAAACAGAACACAGATAATGAGAGCTGACCTTTTATTCTGCTATGTGAGAGAGGCCTCCAGGATTGCTCACAGTCCAGAAAGACAGAGAAACCCTGAGAGATTGAGAGAGCCAGAGGCTGGAATTAATGGAATGGCCCAAAACTGAAGAGATGGGAGTTGAGTCATATACCTGTTACCCACAGCTGAGATTGGGGAGAAAGTGAGTCTGGAATAAAAAGCAGAATCTGGCTACCATTTTCCCTTGCCATGTGGCAGGTTTCTAGGATCTGCCAGGATCTGACTTTTGGTGAGAAAGCATCTGTGATGATGCCTTGATTTGGACATTTCACAGCCTGGGAAATGTAAGGATTTCCTTAATTAATTCCCTTTATAAAAGTCAACCCATTTCTGGAATTTTTCATTGGATGCCTTTACCAAACTAAAACATGGGCAGACCTGCATGGTTTTTGATTGGGCAATGTGTTCTTTAGCATCACAACAACAAAACAAATAAGCAACAAAAGAACACTAGGTATATTGGAATTTATCAATATTTATAGGTTTTGTGCATCAAAGAACATTATCAAAGAAATTGAAAAATGCATCCCATGCAAGGAGAGAAACTATTGGAAAATTGTATATCTGATTAGGATCTTGTATCCAGAATATATTTAAAACTCTCACAACTCAACAACAAAAGACAAACAACACAATTAAAACTGGGCAAAGGATGTGAATATATATTTCTCTGAAATGTTACACAACTTGTCCAAAGGCACCCGAAAAGAAGCTCAACACCATTAGTCATGGAGAATGCAATTGAAATTATTTTAAGATACCAATTCACACCCACTAAAATGGTTAAAAATAATTTTAAAAATTAACAAATTTTGGCATGGATATGGAGAAATTGAACATTTGCAAAAGCTAGTGGGAATGTAAAATTGTGTACCCACCATGAAAAACAGTTTGGCACTTCATCAGAAAGTTAAGTATAGAAAAACTTCTGGTCAAACAGCATGGTGGAGTGAAATACTCTGGATACTGTTCCCCCACAGAATCTTTGAACAACTAGCAAAAAGTGGCAGAGACATCTTTCTCAGAGCTGAAAAAAAAAAAGGTTGCTATATCTAGGTAAGTGCTAAATAATGAATAGGCAATTTAAAAATGATAGTAAAACCTTATGGGTCCCTTGCTACTTCTTTCCAGATTGAGTGTTGACCCTGCATTCTTGAGCCCCCATCTATAAACCTTACTTTTCTAGATATCCTTCAATAATTGGTTATAGAGAGGGATTTCTTTAGCAATAGGTTTAGATAACACCTCAGAGGATCTAATATAGAACTGAAAGACAAGAAGTCACCTGCTTATCTATACACTGAGTTCCACCATCACATGTGTTTGAATTTTAATTCTATTGAATAATGGAAGTCTTCTGTTCATTTCCTGCTAGAAAGATTATGATATAACCCATGATATACGGGTATTTTAAGTCTGAAATTAATGCTACATCCTTCAATGAAAAGAAAGCAATTACCAATAACTTCCAATAATGAGCAAGTAATTACCTTTTAAATAAGAATTTTTAGCTAGGTTAGTCCAAATGCTTCCTAATCCAAAATCGCAATGGTCACTGCTGGGTGAAAGTTCCAGCATCCCCTTCAGAGGGCACTGTTAAGAAAAGGAAATTATTTCCTCATGACCCTCTTTTCAAGAACAAAGGCACATCTTCCAGAAGACCTCCAGAAGTATTTCTTGTTATATTAGTTAGAGTGCATCACATGCCTATTCTTACATCAGTTACTGGACAGGAGAATCACATTACCATAAGTTGTTGAGACTAATCCATGTTACTTGACATTCACACCTTTAGGTTGGAGATGGACTCCACTTTCCTTCAAGTGTATGATCACCTGCCACCAGGTGATAGAAAATATCTATGGACAATTAACAGTGTCTGCCATATCCTACATGCCTCTATTGATGACCCCACATCTCTCTTATAAATTTAATATCTCTTCTTCTCTTTCTATACATTTTTCTTGTCTATGTCTCTACTAGCATCTTTTCATAGAACATAACTGACTTTCTCCCATGCACCAAAACATTCACTTCTAATCCTTATGTCCCCCTTTTAGTAACTAATTTGGTTCTTAAGAGTGGCTCTATTTTTGCAGCACTTTATTTTATAGAAGAGGAAATTGAGGAACAGAGAAGTTACTAACTTGCCCAAGATCACACAGATTGTCTGGGATTCAGTAAAGGATAACCAACAGTAAAGTAATAATGGATATTTCTATTTTAAAAACATTACTCTCAATTTAATTCAGAAAATATTTTTCATGTATTTTTATGCCTAAATATCATTGCTGGGTGATTTTTCATGTTATTTTTTGACATTCCTCTAAACAATTTTATTTTATTGAAGACTATTTTACAGACTAGGGTAACTTAAATGATGGGCATAGGGGCAAATAATTAGTAACTAGAGGAATTGAGAATCATCTAGATTCATGTCTTTTGTGGTGCTGAGTATTGAATCATGTACCCCACCAAAGACAAGTACTTAATATTAATCCACATTCCTGTGTTAGTGAACTAATCTGCATATAGTATGTTTGAATATAAGTTGAGTCAGGATGTGGACTCATTTGTTAATAGGATCTCCTATGTAGATATGGTAAAAACCTTAATTGCATGTCTAGAGCAGCCAGAAGTCAAAGAAAGACATAGGAGGATACCAAAGATGTTTCCATGTAGCAGAAAGATGCCATCATAACAACACCACCAGCTCTGAGAGAGCATGACTGTGATGATGTCTTGATTTTGGCTTGTTTCAGCCAATACATTATGTGGTATTTGTTTATGCCAACCCATTTTGTGCTATTTTTCATAGCAGCACTAACAAAATAAACAGGTATTTAATTTCTCTAGAATCTTACCATGTGCTGTTTAGGCAAGGGATGCCCCTGCTCCTAAATCTGAACTTCAACTAGATTTTCCTTCCATCTTACAGGTACCAAGCCATTCCCAGAATCAAAGCAGTATGGATGATGCTTAGGCCATTTCCATGGATGGGGCAGGAAGTAGAAAAGGAAGTTACAAGATGCTTTGTTTTCTCCAGCCCTCTCTTTCTTGAGCTGTTGTCACACATTGATCTGTCTGAGGAATAAGCCCTCCTGTCACTGGGGATTTTTCTCCCTTTTCCTCCAATGGATAATTTACATCACTGTCTCATGAAGTAAAAGAACACATTGATTAGAACTCAGGCTTAGAAATAAGATCTGTTTGAAAAAAAAAACTTCTATTTGCTGGTAAGTTATATTTTAACATGTGTTTCTACCATTACAGATTTATATTAATAATGATCATGATACTCAGACTACTTAGAAAAGAATTCTCTTTAGATATTATGGACACAAATCTGATATAAGGAAATAAAAGATCTTATATTAAATTATTTTACTGATTTAAAGTAAAAATATTCTCTTCATAAGAAAATAAGTCTATTCAATTTGTGGAAGAATCCAAAGAAATCCCCATGAATACCATATATCAGATAAACATTAATTAATTTTTGTATACTTTTTTTGAGAAGCAGATTTTTAAAATTATTTATATATCTACATATATTTTTAGGATACATTGATTACATAAATGTTACATAGAAATTCCAGGTGTATCCATATGCCATGCCTCCACACATCCCACAACCTCCCACATACACATCCCTCATCAGTGTGGCATAATGCCTGTGATAGAAATACACATTTGGGGGCTTTGCCATCATGCATAGATCACAGTTCAGACTGTAGATGACCCTCTCTCCCACACAGTTCTGCATGATACAGGATGATACAAAATGGACTACAACCTTCATTGCAACATCACTCATGACAATTCCCAAGTCCCCCAAAAAAACCCTGCATTACAATTGCCCTTCACTCTGCCTGTCCCCAAAATGTCCAGTGAACCTGGCTCCACATAATTTTGCAATTTCTTCCATTGCATATATCACAAGTCTATAGCATTACACCAACAAGTCTTTACCACTTTTATTTGAAGTCTTTTTCCAGTTGTACTGCCCATTGGCTTTTGTTAGTAATCCCTCTTTGCCAGGGAGGCTGATCCCTGGGAGTCATGTCCCATGCTGGGAGGAAGGTAATGCATTCTGAGTTTGGCTTAGAGAGAGGCCACATTTGAGCAACAAGGAGGTTCTCCAGAAGCAACTCTTAGGCACCCCTTAACACAAGGCTATTTCCACTTCAACAGCAATGACTCAAAAGGCTATCAATAACAAGGGCCCATCAATGGATCATCCTCCTTTGCCAGACAATGCCCCTGCCCTCAGGGGGTGTTGCTACTCTTCTGGAAAATATGGCAGAGCTCTCCATGATGGGAATTCAGTTTTCTCCCATTTACTGAGTAATACTTCACCCCATGACATGTCCCATGAGCATTTGAACAAGTATGTATGCCTTTTCTGTATGTTCAGGTGGACTTCCTCCCATGCACCCCCAACCTTGACACCTCCCCACCAATGATCCTCTTCCATCCCCATTGTGACCCTTCTGTGATCCATAGCCTCTTCAGAGGTGAAGCCAACACAATAGCCAATTGCAATGAATAGGAAAATGAAATAATAATGGTACTTAAATGTAAGAGTTAAAATATAGGAGAACTTAAAAGTAAAAAATAATTTTAGAAAATTTAAAAAAATATAAACAGGAAAACAAGATTTTATTAAGGGATTGAGCTATTCAAAAAATGTAAAAAAATAACATATATGTATAATTTTTTTCCAATTTGCTTTGTCATTGCAATATCCGGTGTCCAGTCTGTTTCATGGCACCTTCCTCTTCTCACTCTCAAGCAGCCCTCCTTTTATCATTTAATTTTCAAAGAAATTTTGGGTCACAACAGAGTCACACATGGAATAAAATAAATTTCTATGCATATTTAACATTTTGACAGTTGTAAGCCTAAGATGTATGATGTTTTATAGTTCACATTTTCTACTCTGTATTATACCTAAAGTACTTTTCCACATCATTAGTTCTTCTTATAAATCTCTTTGATGTCTATCTGATATTTATAATTATATATCATCATATATAACATTGTCCCCATGTAGGCATTTGGGTTATTGAAACATTTCCATTTCCATAAAATTACTGTGAAATACAACTTGTGTATTAATTTTTACCCACATTTTTTCCAGCATGTATTACTAAGAGTTGGAGTAATACCAAGGTCCACAACCAATTGCAAACACATATAAAGTCAAATTTATTTCCAGAAAGTTCTCTACCAACACACACACACACACACACACACACCAAATAATATAGCTCTCACACATTATTCTTTATTTGCCAGTTAAAACTTTTTCACATTTTCAATTGCATTTCTTTCATAGCTTATGAAGGAGGGTATTTGAAGTGGGGGGTCACATTTTTTCATTAGTTATTGTCCAATAGAGTGAGTTGACTGGCCTTTTGTAAGAGTCTTGTGTCATACTTGTTGCAGATATTTTTAGGTGGATTTCTGAAACTGAAGTGCTACCCTATCAAGTTGAAAGATGTGAACACTCTTGTTGGGAAGCCCAATGAACGCTTCTGGAAGACATGGGAGATTCATATATTCATTTATTGCAAGAAGGAAACTTACAAACTGGAAATACCATCCAATGTGGCAGCTGGACCCAGGTGCTACTCTGCTATTCAAGTTGGGATATGCAGCAGTATATACAGGAATATATAGGAACAATGCCAGGGACATAATAAGTCACTGGACTTGGGGGCATTTGGTGGAATGTACTTACCTTTTCTTAATGTTCTTCCCCATGGCCTCTGTGCAGAAACTCTTTTCTCTGTGATCACAAGACTGTGTTTCTAGTTCTCTTTCCTTGTACTTGGCCTCTCCACCATCCCCACCTTACTCCTCTTCAGAAGCTTCCACAATGTAAGCCCAACTCACACCTGGGACACAAGGGCAGAGACGAGGAGGGACTAAGAACCCATGGCTCTCAACAATATTGACAGTAAAGTTCTAAGAATAGTAGGAGCTGCAGCACAATGTGATGGCTTCACCTACTCTAAGCAGGGTGATCAGGCCTACCTGGAGTAATGGTTGCATCCATGTCCCTCTCCTGCCACAGTCCAGCTGAAAAAGTTACACAAAGTATGTTTTTATATACTTTGCAACTGGTAGGCTTGCTTTTGGATTTTGGTTTACTTGTGACCTACCTCCCCTGAGATTTAGCCCAAATATAACAGGAACTGTTAGCAATAATGTGCATACCTCCTTGTTGGGCTAGGAAGAAGACTAAGGCAATGTGATTATCAAGCACTACTTGAGAGATATCTCATGTATGCACTGTGTCTATAAGAACTAGAAAGCCAAGATCATAAACTGAATAGGTGTCTAACATTTCTGATGGGATGGAGAAAGAGAGCTGATATAGTACACTTGCCATGGACAGTCCATGAAGCTCATCTGGAATAGTCCCTAAATACCATTTTTTTGTCTCTGGCTTCTGGTTGACATCACTCACATTATTAAATGGCAGATCGGGCTTATTTTAATGAGATAGGTATTCTGTGTTCTTGGGCACATAATTTAACTGTGTCATAATTTCAATCTCTACTTCAGTGGTGAATCCATTTAGAAGCAGAAGCATCCATGGTAGTTCATCTATTTCATGGCTGTTATTGTCTTTATCCTCTGAGTATAGTTCATCCTCTGCCTCTTTCCCAGGAGGTTCCTCATACTCATTGGGGCATAAAGTAGTTCAGCACATCCTTTATCAGATAAATTTTTCTCATGAATTCACCTTGAGGTTGTTCATGAGCTTCAAGTGGGTGTGCTGGTTTGAAGCTGTATGTATCCCAGAAAAGCATGCTCTTAAAGATAATCCATTCCTATAGATATGGACCCATTGTAAGTAGGATATTTTTGTCAGTAGAATCTCAAGCTAACATGTGACCCACCTCATTCAGGGTAGGTCTTATTCCTTTACTACAGTCCTGTATGAGAGAATGAAATTGAGACAAAGGACAGGAAAGCCAGGATTCAAGAAGCTAAAGCAACAAAACCTGGAAGAGAAGGGAGACCAGCAGGCACCACATGTGTTTTTCCATGTGGCAGAGGAGCCTAGGATTGCTGAAAGCCAGTCATCAGGAAGATAGCATTGCCTTGATTATGACTTGATTTGGACATTTTCATGGCTTCAAAGCTGTAAGCTATTGAAGCCATGTAAGCTATTTTCATAGTTAAAACTAGTGCATTTTAGGGTATTTGCTTTAAGCAGCATGAGCAAACTAGAACAATGAGTAACATAGATGGTGCCCTTCCAACAGCAAGTTGTTTCCAAAAGTCTCCCCCATACACTGGGGATGGAGACCCTTTAATTTTCCCATCATTTTTCCCTCTGTGAACTTGACAAGCCATTGATATCAGAACATGAGTCAGCAACAGGTAAAGTGGGGGGAAGGTTTGGTCCAAGTATTCCAGGGCTAAGAGGGCCACTCACATTTCACCCAATTGGGCACTTTTTTTCTGACAGGAAGAGGTACATAATCTGCCTTAACCTAGAGAAATGGCAGCTACTTCCCAATGGAAACTGGATGGCTTCAGTATGGCTGATCCATCACTGAAACAGTGCTGAACTGATGGAGTTTCTTTGAGTTCAGCTGCCTTGATGCTGATGCAGGGAAGGAGGCATTCTCATCAAGTAATACAACAGGTTAATTTTTGATGGGGCTTCTACCACCTTCCCATGCATGCAGGCTATTCCCAGAGAACTTGGGCAAGGGTAAACCTAAATATACAATTTCCATTTGATGGTAATCTCTTGTTGGTCACTGTCTGGGTGAATGTTCTGATTACCCAGGACCCAGAACATGATGGAGATTTCTGGCTGCAGGAGAGCCTGGGGCAGTAATCCTTTCCAATTCTACAAAGGCACAATAGTACACCATATCTATCCTATCTCCATGCCTATCAAATGGAGAATAATGTTTGGCTGCATCTGGGGATTTCTTGGTCTAAGAACTTAGGAGTCCATGAATTCCTCTTGTTCCATTATTCTGCAAAAAGGACCAGTCAGCATTTACATGAGAGGCAGATACCTATACCTTGAATGGAGATAAAGTGTGGCTGAAGCAGCCTAATTTATCTTTTGTAGGTCCTGCATTTTCTCTGTGCCACTGAGGAAAGAACCTACTTTTTGTGTCACTTGATATAGAACTTACAAGAGTATACTAAGATGAGGAATATGCTGGCACCAACAAACAAATTA
>PVKH010013252.1:0-16927 GCA_004027955.1 Chaetophractus vellerosus | reverse complement strand
AGCCGCCACGGGCAGGGCAGGTCGCCTGCAAATCGAGCGCAGCCAGCCACCCGCGAACTGAAAAGCCGGCCGTGATGGAAGCAGAAGCCGCCCACAAGCGGGGAAAGCCGCGCCTGCGCAGTGACCAAGTCTCGGCGCGTCGCCGCAACGGGGGGGAAGGGGAGATATGTAATAAAATAAATAAATCTTTAAAAAAAATGGCATATAAAATTGAATATGCATATGCATGAATAAAAGTGCATATTGTTTAATATACGTATGTGCATATATTATGTATATATCTCTATTTATGTAATATATATAAAGACATATATATATATATAATCTTCCAAATGCAGAATAGGTCTCCAACAAGCACTTAATACATACTACTTATTTTCTAAATTGAGTAGTCTGGAATAAAAATGGTTAAAGCATATCTTTAATAAGATAATGTGAAGAAAAGATGGCAAGATACAGAATCAAAATGAGACCGTTTAAAGGTGTGCTAACATTTAGCAAGCATCTAAGTATGGAAGACATAGAGTTAAGAATTTTCCCAGGCTCATTCTTTTTCATTATTTAAGCTCTGAACCCCTAAAAATTTGTAAAAATACAAGTAAATCAAGGAGCTTCACTGATTAAAGCTGTTATTACAACAAATAATAGTGGATGTTTAGGTGAAGCTGCTGTGTCTGATCTTTAAGAGATTGCCATTAGAGAGTGATTTGAAAAATATCTGTGTAAAGATAATTTTGAAAACCACCAAGGAGGATAAAATGCCCAAAGAATTCAGTGTTCAGAGCTTAAATAATGAAAAAGAATGAGCCTGGAGATAACATACAGAAGAAATGTCCCTTGAAGGAAGTGTCAGGGAGTTAAATGGTTCTGGACAGAGAAGCCATGCATGTTTTAGAAACAGAAAGAATGCACTATGGCTGGAGAACAGCAAGTAAATATTAGTTTGAGAGGAGAAAACTTTAGTGATTGAGGCTGGAAGAGGTGAGAGCAGGAATCTCTAACAGTCTAGAAAATGTATGTATAAAAAACCATGCATAGGCTTCCTAGTGCAGCAGCTTATATAATATTGTTCAAATTTTCTAAATGCTATGCTTCCAGTTACTAAGTTCAGTCAAAATATATATTTAAAAGACTTACCTGCTATAAGTACTGCAGTGGCAAAACCAGGCGAGGGAGAAGGTCTGCTTCCAGGGAAGTTGAACGGGCGTTCAAATTACTGTAAACAGGGGAACTCCTAAGAGTTGAGCTAGCACAAGTTCAGGACAAAACCAGGACCCAGAAAAGACAGGGAGGACCCTGCACTCTGCACCGGCCTTGGGTTGAACTTCTTGAGAGGAGGGCTGAAACGTGAAGGAGAGCACCAGCCAATGCAAAGCCAATTTGCAAGGAGTTTTTTGTTGCTTGTTTGTTTGTTTTTCCTGCATGGGTTTGCTTTGTTTTGTTAGCTCCTGACACTCAACAAAATCTATCTGGATACAAACTCAAGAAACATAAATTTCATGGAACAAACCCCAGAGTTAAAATTTAAAAATATACTGTGAACAACAAAAGTGTACAAGACAAATAAACAAATAAAAACAACAATAAATGATGGCCTATCCGAAGGTAGAGGCTAAAAATCCAGAAAACATCCATGCAGATGATGACTGTGGACATACTGAAAAAGACTTTAAAAATGATTTTCAAAAGGTTCAAGGTGTTTAAGGGAAATATAGAGAAAGGACTAGAGATATCAGGAAAACAATTGATTTGCTTGTTTTAACTTGTTAGACAGCTAAAGCAGATAACATAAACTATGTTGAATTTTAACAGTGAAAATTTACTAGCTTACAGCCTTGAAGCTGAGAAAAATGTTCAAATCAAGCCATGACAAAGGTGATGCTTTCTTCCCAACAACTGTTTGCAGTGATCCTTGGCTCCTCTGCCACATGCAAGGTACATGGTGGCATCTGCTGGTCTCTCCCTTCTCTTCTGGCTTCCATTGATATTGGCATCTTGCTTCTGTGGTTTCTCTCTCTCTCTCTCTCTCTCTCTCTCTCTCTCTCTCTCTCTCTCTCTGTGTGTGTGTGTATTCATCCCATTTTTAAAGGACTCCAGTAAGAGGATTAAGACCTGTGCTGAGTGAGATGATTCACACCTTAACTGAACTGAATTAGTCTCTTCAAAAAAGCCTGCTTACAATGGATCCTCACACACAGGTTTGCATGAACTAAAAGAACATACTTTTCTAGGGTACATGCAGTTTTTTTTAAAAAAGATTTATTTATTTATTTATTTATTTATTTATTTATTTATTTATTTATTTTTATCCCCCCCTTGCTGCTTGTGCTTGCTGTGTCCATTTGCTTTGTGTTTTTCTGTGTCTGCTTTTTCTCCCTTTGTTGGGTTATCTTGCTGCGCCAGCTCACGGCACCGCATGCGGGCAGACTTGCCTTCACCAGGAGGCCCTGGGAATCGAACCCGGGGCCTCCCATATGGTAAATGGGAGCCCAACCAATTGAGCCACAGCCGCTTCCCGTACATGTAGATTTAAACCACCACAATGCTCAAGGATAAGCAGGAAAACACAGAGAAAGACTAACAGATATCACAAAAACAATTAATGAGCAATATGGGAATCTCAATGATGATATAGTGTTTTTTTTTAAAAAGGAACCAAATAAACTACTGAAGTTGAAGAACACAATAACTGAAAGGAAAACATCCCAGAAGGATTTCATAGCAGATTGGAGCTGGCATAAGAAAGAATCAGTGAATTTGAAGGAAAAACAACTGAAATGAGTCAGGTTGGGGAGGTGAAAGAAAAAATAAGAATTATAAACATTGAAAATAGCATAAGAGGCCTATGGGGCACCAAGATCAACACGCAAAAATCAGTAATGTTTATATACTTTTGTAATGAACAAATCAGAAGAAGGAATCAAGAAAAACTCCCATTTGCAATAACAACTAAAACAATCAAATATCTAGGAATATATATAACAATGGATGAAATGAACTTGTTCACAGAGAACTACAAACCATTGCTAAAAGAAAGCAAAGGTATAAATTAATGGAAGGGCATTCCATATTCATGGATTGGGATATGGAATTGTTGTTAAAATGTCAACTCCCTCATTGTTGGTGGGACTGTAAAATGGTACAACCTCTGTGGGAGATGATCTTGCAGTACTTCAAGAAGCTGAATATGGAACTGCCATATGATCCAGCAATCCTACTACCAGAGACATATTCAAAAAACTGAAAGCAGGGACAAGAACAGATATTTGCACAATGGCACTAATATTCACAATGGAATTATTCACAGTTGCCAGAAGATGGAAACAACATAAGTGTCTATCAACTGATAACAATGTTAAAATTATACATGATAAAACTGTTAAAATTGGTGTATCTAAACTTCTGGAGGGAGTGGGGGGATTATGGAGTTCTTTGTATGTAATTTGTATTATTTTTGCAACTTTTCTGTAAGTTTGAAATTATTTTTAAGTAAGAAGTTTAAAAAAAAGCAGATGCATATGAGGGAGGATGCATGTCAAGGAGGGGGAAAATGAAAAAATGTGCCCAGAAAACAAAAAAGCATGTATTGGAGCTCTTTCTCCCATAGCTGTTTTCATTTCTCTCCCTACCACAGGACAAATTTCTATTTGTTACCACAAGCAGACAAGCAGAAACCTGTTAAGGATTTTATATCAAAATTTACCAATTTAACAGAGGTGGGTCAAAACAAAAAGGTCAAAAGCAGTCCTATCCAAATGCCAAGGACCTTTTAGGGCCATTCAAACCTCACTTGAGTCAACACACTCTGAAAATTGACCATCAGGAAAATTTACTGCAATAGAAGTATTTTCTGCTTGTCTAGGCTTTCTTCTCAATGACTGCCACTGTGCATTAATGTTTTATTTCCATTTCTATTTTCCATTATTCTGAATTCTTTATCTCTGACCTTTCATATTTTGAACCCCACATTTCATACAGGAATTACCCTGGAGCAGACATTAAAAGCCTAACTTTAATACACTGAAGATGCAAGACAAGGCAAAATAAAGAATACACCAAATACCACATTTTTAAAAACTCTCTATAAACCTAAATTTCATTTAACATAATTACATATTGTGAAAATATAGTGCAATTTACCTAACCAGTAATTTGTTTGATATTTAGTTTGTTCCCATTTATATTTCCTCAGGAAATAATGGTTTAAAACATGGACTGCAAACATGTCAAGGACAAGATAGTAAATATTGCAGGCTTTGCTAGCCCCATAATTTTTATTTTAAAAAGTAAAGCATGTAGTGGTCCAGATTTTGCTGGTGAGACATAATTTGTCCTCCCTTGGCATATCATTACCCCTACATCATGGATTATTCTTAAGTATTGGTTTTAGTTTAGCAAAGGACTGCCAATGCAAAACTACCAGAAATGGGTTGGCTTTTTAAATGGGGATTTATTAGGGTAATAGCTTACAGTTCTGAGGCTGCAAAAATGTCCAAATCAAAGCATCATCAGAGATGTTTTATCACCAGATGTCAGTTCCTGGAGTCCTGCCATGTGGCAAGGCAATGTGGCAATTGATTTCTGGAGCCCTCTCTTTCATTTGGCAGGGTAAAAATAGTGGCTCTGTTTACTGTGTAGTTTCAATTATATAAGAACCAGAAAGAGGGTGGATATCCAACCTGGGTCATGCCTCACTGACTTAGTCCTATCAAAAATTCTAAATGGTAGCTCAATTGGTTGACCACCTGCTTCCCATGTATGAGGTCCTGTGTTCAATCCCCAGCACCTGAAAAAAAAAACCCTAATGCTATCTAATTGAAAGAGATCTAATTAAATCTAGTCAAATTGTTCCTTAATGGAATCTAATGCAATCAAAAGAACACTGACAAGAACAGACTAGTTCAAGAACAATATTTTCTGGGATTCACAAATTTAGCCTGTCACAGTATCCCAACAATTTAATTAGTCAATCAAAGGAAATAATATTTTAAGTCACTTGATATATATTGCCAATTTTTTCTAGTTCTGTAATATTTTAAATTAATACTAATGTGTGGCCATTTCTACACTCTCACCAGTACATCAGTACACTACTATAAAAATATTTTTGTTCTTAATTTTTATAAAAACAAGAATAATTTGTTCTACAAGTTATCCCAGCAATTATTTTTAAGGTTACATTTTTAACAAATCCATCCAAAGTTTACAATCAATAGTATTCAGTATAATCACATAGTTGTATAGTCATCATTTTAAAGCATTTTCATTATTCCAATAATAAAAAAATAATAAACTCATTAAATCTCAATCTCTCTATGCTCCCCCTGCCATATATAGTTGTTATTCTGTTTGTCTCTCTAGTTTATTTGTATTTATATTTTGTAAAAACAGTCTTCTATATGCAATACCACACATATTCATATTTTACATGAGGTTTCAATATGCTATACAGTTCCACGTTACAGTTTTCAGCTGTCCTTCTAGTAACATACAAGATCTTAGACTTACAACCACTCTCATACCCATATAATAGCTCTGCTTGTTACAAACACTAAGATGTGCTTTCACCATTTCTATTCATTTCCAAAGATTTACAAACAACCTTCTGAACAATTCAGCACAGATTAAATATCAGCTTTCTGATCTCTACCCTCATTCCATTTTCAGGTGACCTATATTCTAATTACTAAGTCCATGAGTTTACATAATATATTTAGTTCAGAATAGTGCAATCATGTAGTATTTTTCCTTGTGTGTCTGGCTTGCTTCACTCAGCATAATGTCTTCCAGGTTCATCCATGTTGTCTTAGGGTTCACGGCATCATTTCTTTTACTGCTGCATAATAGTCCATAGGGTGTGATAAACCACAATTTGTTTATCCATTCATCCACTGATGGACATTTGCATTGTTTCTAAATTTGACAATCGTGAATAATGCCACTATGAACATTGGTGTGCAGATGTCTGTTTGTGCCACTGCTCTCAGTCTTCTGGATATATACCCAGTATTGGTATTGCCGGGTCACATGGCAAGATTATATCCAATTTCCTTAGGAACTGTCAAACATTCCTCCACAGTGGCTGTACCATTCTACATTCCCACCAACAGTGACCAAGTGTTCCTATCTCTCCACATCCTCTCCACGCTTACAGTTTTCTGACTTTTTAAAAGCAGTCTGTCTAATAGGTGAAAAGTGATGTCTCATTGTAGTTTTGATTTGTATTTCCTTAATGGCTAGTCATGTCGAACATTTTTTTCATGTTTTTTTGCCATTTGTTGTTTCTTCTTTGGGCCATTGTCTTTTCAAGTTTTTTGTCCATTTTTTAATTGAGTAGAATTTCTTTTTATTGTTGAGTTGTATGATCGCATTATATATCATGTATATTAAATCCTTGTTGGATATGTGATTGCCAAATATTTAGTTCCATTGAGTCAGCTCTCAACAATAATTTTTTGCCAGACCAATAAAAATAATTTATTGAGAAATGGGGGGGAAAAACCTAGCTCCAGCAATGACTTTTTAAGTCATTTTAAACAAGATCATTGTTTAAGAATGTCTATCTGCACTCATCTAATAAATAAATAAATAAACAAATAAAGAGTATTGGTGTTTTGCAGACTTTGTAAAGGTATATATAAATTTAGTCATGGTAGCATCGTTTTTACTAGGGTATTTTCCCTCCATGTAATAATGATAAATTGTCAACAAAAGTGTTAAAATTTTAAAAAATTATATTAGGAGTCGCTGGACAGTGAGCCAAATCAGGCTGAAACTTGAGAGTCATTATTCCTTGATAGAAAGGAGGGTGCTTGGTGAGATTTGTGTTTATATGGCTTTTTACCTAATGGCATTTCAAGCTCTGTGCAGCCCTCAGCAGCTAGAATTCAAGCATAAAGCTACATCTTACTGGCTTGATATGTCAGAGGTCAGAATTCAGGGCTCCCAAAGTGACTGACAAATGAAGCTTCAATATCTGCATTCAAACTCTGCTGAAGTTCTTGGCAGAACTCTTAAGAAAGCAAAACTGGGAGATACTAGGACTCCAGTAAGAAAGCAGCTGGAAAGGTTGAGGAAAATGGAAAGCGAATTCAGCTGATTCGTATTTGAAAGGGACACAGAATTTGGTGTTAGAAGCCAGATAATTTAACTTCCTACTAAAACAAAAATCAATACTCTTCAAAGGAAGATAACAGAATTCAAAGTAACTATAATATATTCATAACCTGTTGTATTCAAACCAATATAACTACACATGTGAACCAAAGTCAAAAGTAAACAACATCTATCAGAACCCACACGAAGACTTTAATTTAACAGTTAGGAAAAGTTTGAAAATTTTAAGTAGAATACGTTCATAATGAATAAAAAATGGGGAATTCTAAGTAGAGAAAATGAGAATAAAGCCAGACAAATGTCATCATAAAAATTCTCATGATAGCATGTTGGAAATATGAAGTTTATTGACTAGGAAGAGAGTCCTTAATTATAAAATAATTTTATAAGGATGTACCTTGTCTGCCTAGTTTGTTTATTATAAATATATCTGAAATATATGAGTTCATGAGGCATACTTCTTTGAAAAATGTCATACCAGCTATGTAATTTTTAGAGTGCAAAATGGACATGTTTAATAATGAAGAGAGCTCCCTTTGTGTAAATTTATTTGTGTATAATTATTTAGTTAGAGATATCTTTGTTAAATTGATGGTAAACACATACCAATGCGTCAAGGCTGACTCTGCAGCAACACAATAAAATTTCAGATTTTACAAATACCTTTATACTGTTATTTTCATTTTTTGTTTATTGTTTTTGTAGGGGGTACCTGGGGCTTGGGATTTAACTCAGAACCTTGTACGTGGGAAGTGGATGCTCAATCACTGAGACACATCGGCTTCCCTGAGGTTTTTGTTTGTTTGTTTGGTTTGTTGGTTTTGGTGCTTGTTGTTTGTTTTTATTTTTTCAGGAGCCACTGGGAAATGAACACAGAACCTCCCATGTGAGAGGAGGGAACTCAACCGCTTGAGCCACATCTGCTCCCCTTCATACTGATTTTTGACAGTTTCCAAACCAATTCAATGAGGAGTTATGCTTTCAACAAAGGTTTTTGGGACAACAATAAACCCACAAATTCTAATTTAAAAAATTTACAATGAATCTTAGTCTTTAAACACCCATAAGAACCATTAATCCCAATTGAATGAATTTGAAACAATGAAAGTTCAAGAAATAAATAGCCATCACAATCTTTTGGGTAGGTAAAGGTTTCCAAGACAGGGATGAAAAAGTTTTAACCACTAAAGAAAAAAAAAAAGATAAATTCTACTTCATCAAATTTAAAAATCTGCCTTGTGAAAAAAACAAGTAAAAAATTAAAAGCAAACCACAAAGTAGGAATAAAATTTGGACTACTATATTTTTCAAAGGACTTATATTGAAATTTAATAAAGAAATTTCACAACTTAATAATAAGACAAAAACCTGTGTTTAAAATGTTCAAAGGAAACAATTTAGAAAAAATAAGCAAATGGTCAATAAGTACATGAAGAGATACTTAACATCATTAGTCATCATAGTAATGCAAATTAAAACCATAATAAGATTCAAGTACACACTCATTAAAATATGTGAAATGTAAAAGGCTGAAAATATTAAGTGTTGCTGAGGTTATGGAACAACCAGAGCTCTCATATATTATTGATGTGATAATAAAACGGTGCAACGACTTTGAAAAGCTGTTTGGCGGTTTCTTACAAATTTAAACATGTGTTATCATCTCATCCAGCAATTTTAGTTTTAGTTAGCCAAAAAAAATGAAAACATGTCCACAAAGAGATTTTACATGAATATTTATACTGGTTTCAATTCATGGCATTCACAGCAATCCAAAGTTATCTTTTTTTTTTTTTTGCACACTGATGTTCAGAGCAGTTTATTCACATTAGCCATAAGATGGAAGCAACTGAGTGCCCGTCAACCAATGAATGGACAAAAATGTGGTATTTTATACATGCAATAGAATATTATTTAGCCATAAAAAGGAATGACGTTCTGATATACGCAACAACCTAGATGAACATTGAAGACATCATTGATGAGTGAAATGAGCCAGGCACAAAAGGACAAATATTGTATGATCTCACTGTTTTGAAACAATTAGAATAAGCAAACTCATAGAGTCAGAATCTAGAATATAGGTTACCAGGGCATGGCATGGGGGTAAGGAATGAGATTTAAGACTTAAAATGTACAGGTTTCCTATTTGGAATGATGGAAATGGTTGTGGTGAGAGAGGCACAACATTAGGAGTGCAATTGACAGCACTGAAATATGTAACTGAATATGATTTAAAGGGGTAATAGATTGTATATATGGTAACATAATAAAAATTTTAAAAAAAAGAAATCCATGTAACTACATTATACAAGCAATGAATCTTAAGTTAAACCATGTTCTTTAATTAATAGTACAAATATAGAAATGTACTATCATCAAAAGTAACAAATATTCCACACCAAAGTAAGGGATGGTATAAAGGAATACTGTAATTTATGCTTGATTGTTCTTTTTTTATTAATATATGTTTTATTTATTTTTTAAATGTACTTAGATTACATAATATATTACATACAAAAATATAAGGGATTCCCTTATGCCCCACTCTCCAGACCTCACACTTTTCCCCACATTAACAACTTCTTTCATTTGCGTGGTACTTTCATTGCAATTGATGAACACATTTTGGAACATTGCCACTAAGCACAGATTATAGTTTACATTTTAGTTTACATTCTCTCCCACTCAATTCTGTAGGTTATGGCAGGATTTAAAATGGCCTGTATCTGTCATTGCAATGTCATTAAGGTCAATTCCAAGTCCAGAAAATCGCCCCATATTACACCTCTTTTTCCCTCTCCCTGACTTCATCACCTCCAGGGGCCACTGTCTCCACATCAATAATATAATTTCTTCCATTGCTAGAATCACAATAATTCTATAGTAGAATACCAGTAAGTCTACTCTTTATTCCCCAATCTGAGGATTCTGGGATGGTGATGCCCTCTTCCTCTAATTGAGAGGGGACTTTGATCTTGTATGGCTGAGGGATGGGACTCTCTTGCTTGCCATTGTAGACTCTCTCAGTTCCTTGGTGTGGTGGTTGTACATCCTCACCTCCTTGTTAGTTGTCCTGGGTGAGTCCAATGAACTGGAGAATAAGTTTACAACCCTGCTGAGGCTCAAGGCCCAGCTGGAACATGGATAGCCCAGAGACTCAAGTTTCTTGGACAAACACCTACCAAATCCAGCACCAACTATAGGTTCAAATAAAAGGGACAGAGAGGCATGTGTAGAGAAGTCACATCTGAGTCCAACTCTGTCACACTCGGGAGCACAATCTCCAATGTAGGTCCCACTCTCAAGGCACCAAGCTCTGGAGCCATCTGCCATGACTGTAGGACCTGGGTGTCTCTGGAACCCTCAGGAGTCCCACTGTTTGTGGCAGTATCGACTTTGGCTGTCTAAGTGATCCTGCTGAGCTGTGCATAAGCATTACCTCTCTGATGACATCTCTACTCACTTTGAAGTTTCTTAGCCATATAAACTCATACATTTTCCCCCTTTTATTCTAGGTCTTTTTCCAGTTGTATCACCAGCCAGTGTTTGGTAGTAATCCCTTGGTGCCAGGAATGCTTAACCCCAGGAGTCATGTCCCTTGCTGGGAGGAAGGTTGTGCATCCACATGTTGGGTTTGGCTTAGAGAGAGGCCACATTTGAGCAAAAAAGAGGCTCTCAGGAGGTAACTCTTAGGCATCCTATGACACTAGGCCAAGTTGCAAATTCAAATGCAAAAGGCTCATAAGGATTGTCATCAATATCAAGGGCCCATCAATGGACCATCCTTTCTCATTAGTCATTGCTCCTATACTTGAAAGATTGTTGCTGTTCCATTAGCAAATATGGCAGCACTCCCCAGGATGGGAATTCAACAATACTTCAGTTGTTGTGTGAATCTCTTCCCACTGTAGCAATGCCCATGAACACTTGAACATGTTTATATACCTTATGTGTATGCCTAGGTGAGCTTCCTCCCATGTATCCCCCATCACTGACACCCCACACCATTGATCCTCCCTTGCCATAGTTATAACCCTTCTATGATCCAAAACATCTTCAAAAATGAAGCCAAGAATGTTGCGAAATTCGATTAATAGAAAAATGAAATAATAATAATAGATTTAAACATAAGAAATAAAACACATAATAATTTAGAAAAGCTAAAATAAAGTTAAAATATGGGGTATTAAAAATGAAAAAATATTAAAAAGAATTTAACATTTTGTCTTTCATCACTGTAATATCTGTTGTCCTGTATGTACAGTGGCATTTTCTTTCATTTCTTCCCCATGTCTTATTTTTTTAAATTTTGTCTTCAAAGAAGTTTTAGGTCACAGTAAAGTTACATACAGCAGGTCCTGGGTCTGGCTCCTGGTGCCTCCTAAAGAAATAAGGAAGACAAACAGACACAGCAAGTGAAAACAATAAGGGAGTGGGGAGAAATAAATAAATAAATAATACAAAATTATCTTAAAATGTAAATGACTAAACATATTGTGCTACATTCAAATAATGGATCACAATTAATCAATTAATAGCTTAAAGTTACTGAACCTAAAAAATATCATTGATGTATCATACAAATAATATGCTGAGCGAAATGACCCAAACACAAATGTATGTAATTATATTGATATGATTTTCTAAAACAGGTAAAACTGGTATATGATGGAATTAAAAACAAATTAATGATTGTCTTTTGTTGAGTAGAAATTGTCTGGTAAGGAGCATAAAGGAACTTCCTTAGGTCATAAAATCATTCCATGATTTACTAGAAGATTTGAGCTAAAACAATATACCTTTTTTGTCAAAACTGCTTGAGTTATACCCTTAACATTGGAGTATTTCAGTGTATAAAATTATATAAAAATAACTTAATATGTAACTTTAGTTAGTAGATTTACCTTTGCAGTGTTATGGGTTGCAATTATAAAATCACCTCTGTGAATAGTAGAATTGAATAAGTAAATCTATTGGGAATAATGGGAACTAGATTTCTCATTATGTAGAAGGGAGTTCCAAATATAGCAAGTAGAACGTATGCTGAGTTATTTGAATGGGACCCATGTTCTGTAAACATATTACAGATTGATAGATATATACATAATTGAAATATAGATATTCATAAATGTGAAGGTAGAGCTTGATATAAAAGTGTATATATGTGTTTATAAGCATAAATATATATACACATATTTGTGTGTGCATGTATATGTGTGTATGTATGTATAAACATCTGTATATACATATATGTGTTTTTCCCAGCATTGGCTGTTGAAGTAACTAAAAATAGTGACACACCAGTAGCAGTGAACACATCTTACTCTGAGATATTTGCTTCTGAATACCATTCTAAGCTGAAAAGATTTAAGTTCCCCAGGGAAAAGGCTGGTTTAAGGGCTGAGGCAGAAACATACAAGATGAACTTGGACCTTCTTGCTGTTCCAAGGAGTAGGGAAGTATTCTTAGCATAATAAGAACATAACAATAAAGTACAAGAGCCAGACTGATTTTGGACAATTTGAGTGAAAATGACATACTGATAAGAATGGACTATGATCCATTGAAGAAAGTAGAAGTCCATGCATAAATATTGATCTAATTGATTAATTATTAATTTAGTACATGAGTAGGGGAAACATAATCTTAAAATAAAACACCAACTAAAAATACAGAAGGGATGATAAAGTTTGAAGTCCTTTAACATAGTCCTAAAGTATCTCACCATCATTTACTTGTTGTTCACAGGAGGAAAAATAATAACCCAACAGTGGCCAAACCTGGTAGATACCACATCCATGCAGTGCTCAAGGTTGACCTCACCAGTTTAGGACCATATCACATGCTTCCTGATAGAATGTGATAAGAAAGATGCAACACCACTCCTCTGGTGTTTCTGCCAAAATACCAAACTTGAATCTAAACATAAGAAAATATCAAACAAACCCAAATTGAGGGATGGTATACAAGATGATTTTCATGTACTGTTAAAAATGTCAACATCAAGAAAGACAATGAATGACAAGATAAATGAGACTAAAATATGTGATCCTGGGTTAGATCCTGTATCAGGAAAAATATAGTTATAAAGTTAGCTTTGAGACAATTAAAATTTAAATATGGAATGTGGATCTGATAATAATAATCCATCCGTGTTCAATTTCTCATAAAGCAATATTAAATTTCCTGATTTCAAATACTATACTTGGGTTATTTAAGGAAATAGCCTTGTTCTTAGAAATATATATGCTGAAGTATTTAGGAGTTGAAAAATTATGATACTACATTCATAAATGCAGAGCTTTATCAATTTGCATTAGATAAAAATATATCTTTGGCTTTTCAAGATTTTGGTAGAGGAACAAAACCCAAATAAATACAGGTTGTATAAGATTTAATTTCATTAAAATAATTTTGAACAAGTGTAAGACTGATGATAGGAAATATTTCTGGAACTCAATATGTAAGGATTCAGACTTTTACTTATGTATTTTTTGTATTTGTAAACCTGGATACTTATCTTTACCACCATTAAAGATAACTGGTCCTCCAAATCAACATTAATATTTTCAGCACTTAGCTGAATTTGGGAATTTGGGCTTTATAGAAATCATCGATCAAGCTCATTCAAGGCAAAAAAAAAAAGTCTAAATGATTGATTGTCACAAACTAAATTAAAATGAGTAAGAACCTGATTTTAGGTATATATCATTTATCAGAAATTATGTATTTTAGCATAACAAAAGTTTCTTAATAAACAATACAAGTGAAAGTTTTCTTAAAAAATTACTGGTTCCTTTTGAAAATACTCTTAAATCATCTTCAGTGAGTGAAATTGAGCGCTGCAGATAAGAGCTCAACCTCTCAAGTCAGAATGCCTGCCTTTATTTCCTAGCTCCACTATTTACTAGCTTTGTGGTCTTGAGCAAGTTTCTTCACCTCCCAGCATCTCTGGTTCTTCATCTGTATAACACAGATAATAAAGCGACCTACTTGCAATGGAGTGTATGAAAACTGGGTGAGAGAATGCATATACGTTCTCATTATTTATAATGCAGTAAGTTTGCAAAAAGTATAAACTGTTTCCTCATCGTGTTCAGCAAATAATTTCTACTGAGTTGGTGTTAGTTTATTGGTGGCATATTCCTACATCCTCAACTCTGTTAAGGCAAAACTAACAAGGATAGGACTTCCATATCAAATATGTGAGATGATACATTAGGAATATATATATATATACATGAATATATGCATAGATAATTAATTTCTGCAAGAAATCCATACATACTAGCCAGACGTTGTTGCCTCAGTGGGTGAAATATTGGAAATTTTAATTTATTCTTAACATTTTTCTGTATTTTTCTTTTTATATATGATAGCTATGGATATTGGGTTTCTTTTCCCATCAGAACAAAAACAAAAACAAAAACAAAACAGGTAGCTGTAGTGGAAAATTACAAAGAGACACAAAAAGCAGCCAGAATGTTTGTCCTTGGAAGAGACAGTCATTGTGGTTGAAAAGCCAACTGGTCTTTCTCATGTTCGTTTTCCCTTCCATCATGTGGAAAAGAGCTAACAAGGTTAATGGATATCTGACCTTCAATTAGTTTGTGAACATTCAGTGAACTCTCTCTCTCTGGAAAAGAATAAAGGTTAAGGGAAACTAACTGCTGAATGAAGCCAGGCAACCCAGTTCTGAGAATATATGCTCATCAAGGTTTGGGTATCTACCTTATGAGGGAGAAAGAAATTATATTTTCAAATGGCTAGTATGTTACTTACACTATCTCATATTAATTTTAACATCAGTCTTATAATGTAGGTATTACTACCTTAACTTTAGATATGAAGTAGTGCAGGATCAAAGAGTAATTTCCCCAAGGTCACACAGCTAGTAAGTGAAGAAATCAGAATTTATACCCAGGTTCTTTTTTCATATGCCACAGCTTTTCTCTTTCTTCTTTTTTATATAATACATTTTTCCTGATGATAAAATTAACCACTTTCAAATTTGAGAACATTTCAAATATGCATAAAACTATCAAGAAGAAAATTGAACCCAACCCAAAATTGTTTAATATACACAATAACATTTTATATTAAATGAGAATATATATTCATTTTCTGTTTGATTTCAACTGATTTTATAAATATAAGTATATATATGTGTGTGTGTACATGCGTGTGAACGATTTATATTATTTTATATATAACACTTTCATAGTATTTTTTCTATGGATGGTATTTTTGAGGAGGACATCATATATTTTGAATATTAATGAAATGTCATATATATATAAACAATAAGCTTTCCTAAATGTCCGTTGTATTTTTTGACCCAATATTTATTTTATTGTAGCAACTTATGCATTTTTGGCTTCTTCATTCTGTTTCTGTGTTAAAAGATGCCATGTCAATCCAAAGATTGAATCTCTTACATTTTCTTAAAATATTTGTTTGTGGTTTGTTAGGGTTAGTGGTTAAGTTAGAGTTTTTACATTTAAATCTTCCTCATCACAATTTTAGGCATATATGTAGAGTAATTGTATGATTTTCCATATTTATAATCAATGGCTCACATTTTAATGAAATGAGCATTCTTTTCCCCAGCATATTTGAGATGGCATATTTATTATATAATATAATAAATTTTTCAGTGATTATGCCAATTCATTTCTGTTAACATATGCTGTACTTTCTTCTGGTAATACAAACTCTACCACATCAGCCTTCTTCAGAGTTATCCTAAGCACACTTGCAAGTTTTTCTCTAATATGTGGAATCGAGGTTCAGCTTGTATATTTGCATGAAAATCCTGGTGTAGGTCTTGAGCAATGTTAGAGTTATTACTTTTAGGGATTACATATTAGGGAATATATTAAATTTACAGAATAATTCGGAGGATAATTATTTTTAAAATACTGATACTTCCTTCAAATGATCTGTTGCCCATCTTTGTCAATAATTATAACTTCTAGCAAACATTTATAGCTGGGGTGGAAATTATCAGTGACTTTAGTGGCAAAGGAAATGATAAAAATTAAAAAAAAAAAAGACAGGCGCTGACCCGGAGTAAATTAATAGCAAGTGGTAAGTACTCTGGAAATTATACTATATGTAACATGTGCTTTTGTGTTAGTCATTCAAATTCATTGACCTCTATTTTGTTTAATACTGTGCTGGTCAAGTCCTTCAACTGAAAAGCCAGTAGCTTTGTCATTTGTGACTGATAGAATTTCTTTGTGTGTTTGTTTTATATTTCATGTAGATGTTTAGTATTTCTGGTCTTCCTAGGTATTTTCTAAGATTTTATTCTTATTTAAAGTAGAATTGCTTGGTAGGTACATTTTCTATTAGTTTCTGCTAACATATAGCCAAATTATTTGTAACTATAGTAAATTTCTCACTATCACTAATAACATGGTAAACTGATTAGTTTTGGCTTTTCTTAGTTTTCTGACCATATACTCTGATGCTCATTTGACAGTCTTTCCCAATACATACACAACTGATTTATTTTTACTTAATTACTTTTTTAAGAACATCCAATCCAATATTGATTAATAATAGGATTTAACAATAGTTAACAGGATTTCAAGAACTAATGTTCATGGGCCCGGCTAGATAGCTCAGTGGATAAAGATCGCGCTGGGATACCACATGGGAGGCCCCGGTTCGGTTCCCGGGGACCTCTCCTAGCGCGCAGACCGCCTTGAGAATGGCAAGCCGCCATGGGCGGGCCAGAGCCACCGTGGGCAGGGCAAAAAGCTGCCACGGGCAGGGCAAGAGCCGCCACGGGCAGGGCAGG
>PVKH010013251.1:0-16934 GCA_004027955.1 Chaetophractus vellerosus | reverse complement strand
CCCCCCCCCCCCCCGGGTATACATTTGTGTTTGGCACCCCTCAACTGCTTATGTTCCTCCATTGGTCTCTGTAGACTTGGGTCCCTCTGACTGGATATAAATGCCGTTCTAACTCACACCTCTGAATGGCTCTATGTTCTGCATCCATGGCAAGTGGGACCCAGGCCATTATGCCTCTGTGTGACTCCCTATTTGCATGGGACTGAGTGAAGGGGAGCAGCCCAGGTTGCCAGGTCTGGACCTTCCAATCTCCTACCTGATTATGGTGTTTGTTTTTTCTTTTTCTTTTCTTCTAGGTTTGCAGAGACTTCTCTAGTCTCTACCATACCCCAAGGATCCAAGGAAATTGGATTTGTCCTTTTATTAGTTAATTCAGAAGGGGGACTTCCAGGGAATATCTTATTTTGCCATGTTGATGACATCACTCTTTGTCCCTACTTTTGAATCTGAATTGACCCAATCTGTTCACAAAGTTTTTACAATAGACTGTTGTTTCTGTTCTTTTAAACTTTCAGACAAAAGGCCTATTAAATGTAACTAGGCTGATTTATCTGCCAACTGAGGGCACAGATAATCTTCCAGTTATCTCTCCCAATTAATGTTAGAGCCTCCAATCATGCTCTGAGCATCAGGAGGCTCTAATGTTTCATCCTCTGGTAGCAATTTATGGAGCTCACCAATGTCTAACGCTCCTCCATTTCCTGAGTATACAAGTTGCATTTCTCTGCTTCCCTTGCATCTAGGTGTCACCCTGTGACTGACTTCTAACCTATAGAATGTTAAAGAAAGTAATATACAATTTCAGGTCTTGACCATGAAATGTCATTTAGGAAAGCTTCCATTTTGTTCCTCACATCCCACCCATAGCTACTTGTCCAGAAGCAAAGGATTCTGAGGCCCTAAACAATGGCAAAGCCAGAAAATGGAAACAGCTGGAAAATGGAAACTTCCAAGATCCTTGTTAGCACTTGTAGGATGGTGGCCCAGGTAAGCAGCCTGACCAGTATTATCCAGAATTTTGGTTATTTGTTTTAGCAGCTAGCATTGCTGACTCTAGCTAATACTGTACACTGATTTTGATTTATATTTCTGATCATTAAAACTTTCATTCAACAGCACACTAATGCCATTGTTTTGGGATGCTACATGTATTCACTAATGATGAATGAGTTATTTAATGTCTCATAGCTCTTATGTGAACATTTAAATTAGATCTTCTTCAATGGCTTTGCTTAACCAAGTTTGTTCCACAACTATAATCCTTAATTCTCATTTGCAATTTATACCCTTATGATCTGCTATTATTTTTCAAAATTAGAATGCTCCATATTCTTAGATGAAGTATATATTGTATTAAAATAAATGTTTTTTACAGGACACTTAATCTCCACTAATGGCTTATTTGGAATAGCACATTACCTAACTTTCCTCAAAGTAATTTTATTTCAGGGGTGTTAATTCATCTTATCTGTCACAAAGGCAAGCCTACTACAAACTGTTTATATATGGCTCCTATCTCTAAATCTCAAAGAGCGTACTTTAGATGGGCACATCAGCTACTTCATTCCCCAGGAAGTATTTTGTTCTCTCCTTGACTGACCAGTCTTGCATACTAAATGAGGGATGACCTTGCAGAAATCGCAAACCATTTTCTTATATCTTAATCCTGGGATAGTGTCAGATATTTTTGTCATATATTTGCATAAATAACAGAGATGGTGCCTATTGGCTTATTGTGAACAAAAGACCAGTTAAGATTGACCTGTGGTTTGAACCCCTGGATATTGGAGAGGCTTGCTTTAGGTGCTCCCCTGACTGAGAAGCCCATTTATCTATGTTTGACAAGCACTTGTTACATGGGCATAAATATATGATTATCTCCTTATAAAATGGAAAAGTACATTAGGATTAAACAAGGGCATATTGATTAATTTGAAACCTGATATTTGCTTTATGTATATGCCTTTGTGTCATAACTCTGAGTTTCAATGATTATTTTTTTCCCCTGTTTTTTCTTTGTATCCATAAAGAAGCATTTCATCCTTACCGTTTTAATATAAGCTCCCATACATTTTTGTAACACTGGGAATTTTTGTACATTTAGAAAAGTGCTTTCCATTTACAGGGTACTGTGTCTTAAATAATGGTTAATTACTAAAAAAGGTATTAATAACTATTAAAAACTTATCTTCTAAAGTGAAGAAAAGGGAGTATAAAAAATTAATAGGTTAAGTAAACTAAATCATCTTTACTTCCATTCTAATTTTCATGTGATCTTACATTTTCCATCACTCAATTAATAGTACTATTGAAACATTGGAAATAGGGAATGATATTAGCTATGAAGTTAGTGAGGGTAAAAGGAGCATTGGTACTGGTGTCACACAATTTTGGGTTTAAAGCTGCCTTCAACACTTCCTGTATCAGCCATGGAGAAGAAATTCAATACTTTGAGCCATATTGTGCTTACTTTTTTCTGTAAGAGGGGAAGGGATCACAAAACACATATTTTCTTCTGTTTTGAAAGTAGAGAAAAATGCATTCATGACCATTTCCATGCAAGCATAATTGAACGAGTACATAGCTAGAGAAGCATAGCTTGAGGCTTCCACGAAGAAGGTTCATCTGAATCCAGACATCATTAATTTACATTGATTTCTTCAGTGAAATTGAGTGTTAGGATCAGTATATCACATGTGAAAGATGTGTCTCCATTTATTCATTTAGTCATTCTTTGTCCTAATTACCATTAGTATTTTAAATAGTTAAACTATTTTAAAGGTTTGGGGGCTAAAAGCAATTCAACTTTATCAATATTTATCAGCTAGAACTTAACACCAGTAAGTAAAAAGGAAGCACATTTTTATAAAATAAATAAATAATATGAAATAACCATTTCGCTGATGATGCATAAGAAGTCATGTAAGCTTTCTAAAATAAACACGGTGATGTATCTTTCAGCAGGGAACCAGAGCTTCTTCAGTAACAGATATCACACTGTTAAGTTATTCAGTAACATCACACAATGTGATGAGATGGTGTCCCAAAGTGACATCTTGGTAACAATTCAAAGCAATGAAAAATTCACTTTTTTGATACCAAAAGTATTTTATAATTATCTGATATTTATCCAAGAAGAATAAAAATGAAAATTGCCATGATGAATCTTTATGACAGATAGGGTCAGATCCATTGTTGAGAAATAATTTCATTCTAAACAGTGAATTCTTAATGGACTTCAGCAGCTTGTATTTTATGCTGTCTTTTTGATAGATTAAGCATAAATACTCTTGCTACTAACAAAAGTATTGTCAGTAATAGTACATGAGAATATTAACTTAGAAAAACTAAAGCAAATAAACCCTTCTGTTCATAGTTTCATTTATTATAATAAAAGGTACTTTGTACACTGATTTTTATTGATTTGTTTTATGAAATGATGAATACAACTCTTCTTTTGTTAAATGATAAGCATAATATCCTCAATGCAAAATATTTGAGGCAGATTGAGCCCACTTATTATGATAAAGCACATTTATTCTAGGTCAGAAAAGCTCCCTAACCACACATATCCTAAAAGGTATGAAGTCTGATTCTCTTTTTGCAGTTCCTCATGCTCCACTCAGTAAAAAGCTTAGGGGTAACCTTATTTTTAGAATTACAACATCAATAGCAGATTTCTACTATATTTTCTTCATCTACTATTTGTATGAAACCATGAAATGCCAAGCACCAGCAACAAAAATAACAAACAAAATGGTTTAGGACCCAGTCTCATTTTGTTAGAAAACACATTTAAGTGTGCTAGGACAAGAGGAGCCAAGCTCAGGTGGCCCAGGTGGTTCAGTGGTTGAGCACCAGCTTCCCACATACAAGGTCCCAGGTTCAATCCCAAGCCCAGTACCTCAAAAAAAAAAAAAAAAAAAAGAGTTAGAACATGTCACTGAGGAAGCAGAGCTTGAGGATAAATTTGAAGAAAGCATAAGGAAAATGCTTTCCTGTAAAAGGAATGGTAGAGGTATCAGTTAGGGAGAGGATTGACATTCTAAGGTAGTATCTAAGGGACCTACACATTGTTATCTGATTAGAGTGGATGGTAAGAAGCAAGAATAGGAGTTATAATGAAGGCAGGTTATACAGGTAATGAAAAGAACAGGGCATGTGGATAGAATGTGACAAGAGCAACAAGTATTTGTGAAAAATATATAATGAGGATTAGATTGTTCTTTCCATTATATGAATAGATGAATGAGCATGAGTTCAGATGCTATTTTTAGACTGCAGTACCACAGAATAGTAGAACAAAATCACTCACCCAAGGTAAAATCACTACTAGCTGATTCTCAGCAAATTCCTGCATGTGTTCAAACTCCATTGCACAATTTTATTTATTCAATTGAAACATATTATCATGTTCCTATATTGATTTGGGAAAATTTCTTAAACATTTATTTCTTATACACCTTCCCTCATTAAATGAGTTTGACAATACTACTAAAATAGTGAAAGATAATCAATAGTTCTCTCAGAAAAATTAATAACTATTAAAGTATTTTAGTTTACTAATATTGTGAATGACTATCACTATAAAGTCAGTATTATAATATCTAAAATAGGAATATAAATAATACAGTGAGTTTACAGTTTCTAAGAATTATTCATGCATGAAATTTAAAAAAAACATTTTCACACCCATTTCTGCATAAGTGTGTCTTAGAGTAATAGAATAGTGTGGTATCATCAAAATACTATTTTAGTATTCAAAAATACCTTTTATGCAAATTTTATTTTACCTGTTTTCTGCTCTTTTGAATTATATAGGTAATATAAGAATATATTCTCTTTTAGAAGCATTCGATCAATATAAGTATAGTAATAAAAACTTACCATGACAATTTCTTTCTTTGGAGAAATTGCTATTACGGAATTTTTCTATGTTTATTTTACATATATATACATACACACACACACACACACTGGAATGCAAGCTCTCTAAGGGAAGACAATTCCATTTCTTTTATTCAACGCTGCATTCCTAATGCCTAGAAAGGTGCTTGGCACAAAACATGTTAAATGAATAAACAAATACATAGAAATAAGTGCATTGAGGACATTGATGGAGGGATGCAGAAAAAAAAAAATCTCTCCAAATGTAGAGATTCCCACCTTGAATGGTAAATACTGAGAACAGGTTTAAACCCAGTGAATCAGTAGTGAATCAATGCACTCACTGTTGACTGAAAGAAATTATCTTGAAAGTGTGTGGGACATGAGGCAAACTATTGGCAGGGTATGGTTTCTATGCAAACAGAAGTCTACATGGAAGCAGAAGGCATCCTTTGTAGATATGGAACTGAAGGGAAGGAAGGAAGCAAGTGATGGAAAATAAAAGGCATGGAAAAAATAGAAACCTACCATCTAACGTGACTCAAACACCATCAATTAATGACACTGGGGGGCCAGCTGTAGACCAGTGGATAGGGCGCTGGTTCACCACATGGGAGGCCCCGGGTTTGGTTCCCAGGGGCCTCTCGGAGTGGGGCAGACCACCTTGAGAGGGCAAGCTGCCATGGGTGGGGCAGAGCCACTGTGGGCAGGGCAAAAGCCACCATGGGCAGGGTAAAGCTGCCACAGGCAGGGCAAGTTGCCCACGAGTAGAGCAGAGCCGCCTGCGAAGCAGGGCAAGCGGCCCACGAGTGGGCAAGGCCACTGCTCACCGGTGAGCTGACTCAGTGTGTTGCCACAACAGGGGGAGACAAAGCAGACACAGAAGAATGCAAAAATGAACACAGCAAGAACAAGCATAAAGGGGGAGGGGGATATGTAACAAAAAAAATAAAATTAATGACACTGCACATAAACAGAAGTTTCGAATGATGAAAAAAATGTTTTGAATGATGACAAATAAATCTATAATAAAAAGGCAAAGACTATAATTGAACACAAAAATAGGTAGTGATGGACTTAGCTTTCAAATTGATAATGGAATCAATGCAGAAAAAAATTAAGTCAAGTAACGTTTGAGCATAGTACTTTGATTACATTCCCTTAGTAGGATGTAATATAGGAAAAATGAACTGACAAGGAATTTTGAACATTTAGTAGTAAAATTGTTTATAATGTTATTTAGAACTAGACTTTCAAATAATTCGAGTTTTCACACAAATATATTAACATATATATGTTTATACATACATATAATATGTTTACTTATTTATATATATATATGTATATGTATTTTAACAAATTTCTTATAAAATGTTTTTGTAGTAGCATATTTTATACAGAAGTTGTTTATTATTAGAAAGGCAATATGAGAAAATGATAATACTGGATGGGGACTAAAAATCATGGTGCCAAAATCTTTTATTCTTCAAACGTGAAATAAAAGCCTTACAATTTTAAGTGACTTGACTCCAATCTCACAACTACTTAGTACCTGAGTTGAAGTCTCATTTCTTGTTTTGTTGTCTTTTCTGTATTTTTAATTGTGATGACTCAATATTTAAGCTGAAAAAGATATGAGGATTTTAAACTCCTATGAAAGAAACAGAAATTTGTTTATAAATTTATTTGTTAATAATCCCCAGGGGCCAGCTACTGTACTATTTTTAATAAATTTTATCCTACATATATTGATTGAAATTTTAAAATGCAGGGATAGAATATTTACTTATCAATATAACAAAGTCACAGTCATTCCCAAGATATATAGGAAAAAATGATTATAGAAGACAAATATCTCTTCATTATACAAAACATACAAAACATACTATACAAAACAAGAATCTTAATGAGATGATTTGTAGAGAAAGCCATATTACTTTCTGTTTTAGTCAGCCAAAGGGGTGCTGATGCAAAGCACCAGAACTCTGTTGGCTTTTATAAAGGATATTTATTTGGGTTAGAAGCTTAAAGTCACAAGACCCTAAAGAGTCCAACTAAAGGTGCCATAAGAGGTTCTTTCTCACCAAAGTCTGTTGCCACGTGTTGATACAAGATGGTGGGTAACATCTGTGAGGTTCAGCCTCCCACTTCCCTCTTAAGGATTCAGCTTATTCTGGTCTCAGCTGTAGGTTGGCATAAGCCTCGTCTCTCTTCCCAGAGCTTGTTTCTTTCTGGACTCAGCTGCTCTCATTTCTTCACAAGGTCAGATGTAAACTCTCAGGTGAATGGCTCGACTTTCCCCAGGGTTCCAGCATCAAAATCAAGTTCTCTCCCCTGTCGTGTATTTTTCTGTGTATCTATGTCTGTCTTCTCCCTGAACGAGTGTTATATAGCCCACAGAGGAGGGGCAGGGACTCAAACAGATGCACCCTAATTATGTGGTCTAATCAAAGCCCTAATATTAACGTAATTTAATCAAAGGCACCTCAACTAAATCCAATACAATCAAGGTTAGCACACCCAGAGGAACAGACATGTTTAAAAACACAATCAATTACCTTTTTTGGAATCCATAAATTATATCAAACTGCCACAGTCTACCCTCTGAATTCCAAAAAAGACATTACAATATTCCAAGAAGCCTTAAATCAGTAACAATGCTAAGTATATAATCATATCATAATCAGTTAAAAGAAATACAGTTTTGTCTTGGGGCAAAGTCCCATCTGACTGTAGACCTCTGAAACTTACAAAACAATTTATCTGCTTCCAATATACAAAGGTACAGACAAAAGATAAACATTTGCATTACCATAAGGAGAATTTGGGAGCGAAACCTGAGTCACAGGTCCTCTACAGTTCTGTAAACCTGCAGGGCATAGTTCATTACAGTTCAAAGTCTGAGAGTCATCCTTAAGATGATGGTTTCTTCTACCTGGGGCCTCATGGGGACCCACCCTTTCCACAGGCTTGCCTACCAACCATTTTCTTGGTTCCATTCTCATCAGGCATCTGGGTGGTGACCAAATTCCAACCTCACCCTACAAGAACATTGGGGTGATGGCCACACTTTGCCCAAACTATGGGGTAGTCTCAACCCCCTTAGTACAGTGAGGGGGAGGTAGCATTCTCCCTATTCTCTACCTACAGGCCCAACACTTTCAGAGCAGTGAGTTGGTGACCTGGCCTTCCCTAATCTATGGGGGGCAGGCCCACCTCTCTCAGACCTATAGAGTGTCGACCTTACTCTCCTCAAACCTTGTCGAATATGCTCCACCCTCTCTCTAGCCTGGGGCAGCAAAACTGTCCCTGAACATTGTACTGGGATATCCACCCTCTTCAAATGCCAGGGAAAACTCACATTCTCTGTATACATGGGTTGGGTCCTTTTCTTGGCCCAAGGAGATGTCTTAATTCCAGTCCTTAGCATCCATGGTTTTCCTCTTAAAGCTGTTTTCCCTTCTATCTCCCTCCTGCATGTCACTTTTAGTCTAGACTGACAGTGATTTTGTTCATATAGCTCTCTCCAATACCTTGTTGGTTTAGAATGCAGGAAGCAGAGGTCCAAGCCATAAGACAGTAAAACTTTCCACAAGTCTTTCCTGGGTAACTGCATTTTCAATTCTGAATTGCAAGTTCCAAGTGTACTTAATTCCTCAAATGGGGCACTATCATCTGGGGTTTTGATTTCCAGAGGCTTGGAATTTCCAGAATCAGTTTCTGGTTTCTTTGTGCTCAACAATTCAGTTCTCAGCTTATCTCTCTTCTGGCATTTTACTCTAAGCTGCAAGGAGAAGTCAAGCCACATTTTCCTAGTTTACTTTGGAATGTTCTTCATCTAACTGTCCAGGCTAGCCATTTTCAAATTCTGCCTCCATATAACATCAGAAGTTAATCTTGCTAAGTTCTCTGCAACTTTGAAACTCATACTGCCTTTCCAATAATAGTTTCATCATTCACTTCTAAGGCCTCATAAAAAGTCTCTTTAGCGTCCATATTCCTACCAACAATCTCTTCAAAGCACTCTAGGCCTTTAACATCAAGCATCTCATAACTCCTCCAAAAAATACCCCTTACTTATTTATGAAACTTTTGCAGCATTTTGATATTTTCCAAAGCTTCACCTCACTCTCCTGGTACCAAATTCTGTTTTAGTCAGCCAAAGGGTGCTGATGCAAAGTACCAGAATTCTGTTGGCTTTTATAAAGGGTATTTATTTGGGGTAGAAGTTTACAGTCACAAGGCCCTAAAGAGTCCAACTCAAGGTACCACAAGAGGTACATTCTCATCCAAAGTCTCTTGCCATGTGTTAACACAAGATGGCAGGCAACATCTGCATGAGTTTCCTCTTCCCTCTGAAGGCTCCATGGTCCCTGATTTTTCTGATCTCAGCTGTAGACTGACATATGGCTCATCTCTATTCCCAGGGTTCATTTCTTTCTAGGCTCAGCTGCTCTGGTCTCTTCACAAGGTCAGCTGTAAACTGTCAGATGAATACTCCACTCTCCTCCAGGCTCCAACATCAAAACCAAGTTCTCTCCTCTGACATGTCCTTTTGTGTGTATCTACTTCTCTCTTCCACCTGAATGAATGACTCCATATATAGCCTACAAAAGGGTGGGGGTGGGGACTCAAACTGAGTGGTCCTAATGAGGTAGTCAAATCAAAGCCCTAATCTTAACATAATTTTAATCAAAGCCATCTCAGCTGAATCCAATACAATCAAAGGGTATCATGCCCAGAAGAACAGAGCAGTTTAGAAACATAATCAATTATCTATTTTGGAATTCAAAATATCAAACTGCTATACTTTCTTTTAGAGAATCACTAGTATGGTTTTATGTACTACCTTATTCCTTTCAGAATTGCTAATTTGGCATTGTGATGAGACAAGCTGAGAGATTCAACACATTTAGAATTAAATAACAGAAAAAGGTATAATTTTGCAGTGTTTAAAAGTGAGGCACATGGGAGTTAAATATCAGTTGAGAACTTTTCACTGTACCTTTTTGTTGTGCAAGTTTATTCATAACCTAACTATAGAAACTTAACTATTGTCCTTATTTCTAAAATAATGTTAGCTTTTATCCTATTATTTGCATTGTTTTTTTTAACTGTATATACTCATTATTAAGAATGTTTTAAGGACATATGATTATTCAGGTAAACTGGATATATTTTTATAAATCACATTATGAATGGTGTCTAGTCCCAAAATATAAATATAAGAATTTAAATCTGAATAATGGAAAAAAATCCCTTTCAACTTTTATCTACTTTTGGTACCTTTCATGCTACACTCTGATGGAATTTTAATAATTTCATAAGGACAAAGAAGAGAGAAGGGAAAGTTGGGAAATGCACAGAGATGTTTATTAATCCAGAATAGAAAAAAATATGCTTAAATAATGAAGTGAAGGGAGCTTATGGAAGTGTTTTGTGTGTGTGTGTGTTAACATTATCATTAAAATCAGCCTATCCCTGACACAAATTTAATTTAATTTGACTTAGATCCCACCTCCACACCATGTCCTTTCTATCAGCTCAAATTAGGCATCTTGGTTCAGTACTAAATAAATATTTGGTATTTAATTTCAGTAGGTGCTTATTGAATGCTGTGCTAGAATATTGAATTCAGTTGACTTTTCTGGGCTAGGTTATTATAGATTAATAATTGACAAAAATACTCTTTTAGAGCTTTCAAAGAAAATTGGGAAGTCAAGCAATACAGCAGTACTGTAAATACCACTATAACAGACAGAAAGTTGCCAAATGTCTTAGTTGTCCAAGTTTTCTAGAACAAAGAACAAGAAATTATTGCTTCAAAATACAGGAGACTAGAATCTCAAGATCAAAGTATTGGCAGAATTGCTTTCTTCTGGAGTCCATTCTGGCAATCTTCCATCACATGGTGAACTCTCTTTCCTTGTATTTGCTCTTCTAGTTTCTGCTGAACTGTGACTACTACCTCCACATTCATTTGCCTTTTCTTATAAGGAATTCAGCCATATGGAGTAAGGCCCAACCTGATTTAATTTGGCCTCATCTTCAAAGATCATTGTTACATTTGAGTACACAATTAATAATTTGTTCAGCTACACCCTATTTAGCAAAGGTCTGTTCAGTTTCACCTTTGCACAGAGCCCTGTTCTCTGGGAACTAACCTCCAAGGAGCTCAGGGAAGGCCCTGGTAGAACTGCTTTTGGCTGTAGTCTCAAAACATGCTATGTAGATAGGCTGAGAAATTTTCAAATCATAAATTTATCTGTTTAGTCTTCAATTTATCTCTTTCCTTTTTTACTTTACTATAAATTGCAAGGAGAAATCAGGTTGCATTTTTTTTTTACTTTGCTTGGAAATCTCCTTAGCTAAATATTAAAGTTTATCACTTACAACTTCTGCCTTCTGCTTGACATTAGAACACAATTTTTCCAATCTTTCTGCCACTTTTTAACGTGTCACCTTTTCCCCAGTTTCCAAAAACATGTTAATCATTTCCTTCTAAAGCCTGATTGAAAACCCCTTTAACATCTATATTTCTAGCAACATTCTGTTCATCATTATATATATATTTTCCTAAAGCATTAGAAATCTACAGATTTTTACAAGAATGCTGACTTTTTCTGTTAAGTGCTTCAAAATTCTTTCAGACTCTACCCATACACAATTTCCAAAGCTACTTCCATTTATTTTAGGTATTTTGAATAGTAACACCACTGTTCCTAGTACCATAAACTGTCTCAGTTTGCCAGCACTGCTATGACAGTGCCATACACTGGTTGTGCTAAAAAACAGGAATGTATTGTTTCACAGTTTGGGAGGCTAGAAGTCCAATCAACTTTTTTGGCAAGATTTGCTTTTTCCTGGTATCTGTAGCATTCCAGGAATCTTCTGTCACATGACAATCTTCCTCTCCTTGTGTCTCCTCCTCTGGTTTCTGCTGACTTCTGGCTTCTACATATATGCCTAATTTCCTCTGCTTATAAGGCCTACAGCCATATGGATGAAGACCTACTCTTATTCATTTTGGCCTCACCTAAATGGGATCTCCAGAGATCCTATTCACAAATGAGTCCACATCTTAATTAATAGTAACATCTTTTAAAATCTTATTTAAAAATGGCTTTAAATGCATAGGACCATGGGTTAGAACTTGAACATGTCTTTTGTGGGTGATATGATTCAATCTCCATCATCATATTAGTTAAAGACCAAGAAGGGGGCCAAAAATCTGTCTTTCTTATCCATGTTCCTTATTAGGGAGAAACTTATCCAATAGGACAAAGGAGCAATTTCAACTGAATGGCAGGAACAAGAGATAGTGATCCACTACCCCTTTCTTGGAGTAATATCCTCTCTTTATACTCATTGTATTTTGCTTCCTTTATTTTCCTCTTAACTTTTTGGAAGATAATTCTCCCATGTTAAAATTTCCTTCTATAACTTATATCTGAATGTTGGAATTTCTCCTGAGTCATTTCCTCTTTTCTTTTCTACCTTTTGTGATTACTACCTTCCTGCACCTTTAAATGCATTGTATATAGAAAAATCACAGACCTATCTCTCAAGTCTCCAATTCTGTATTGACATTTAGAAGCATGTACTTGACCAAGTCAATACCTCCATCTTAGAGTCATCTCAAACTTGGCATCGACAAACCAAACTTGATTGAGTACACAAATTCTTTCCTCATACCACCATATTTCCAAAATAGGTATTGCATTCCCCCAGTTGGACCATCAGTGTACCTTACTGATTCCACTCCTGGCCCCTGAATCTGTCCTTCACATACCATCCAGAGATATCCTTAAAAATGTACTAACTTGTTATAATGCTACTTTGCTGAATAAAATCTTTTAACAGTTCTTGATTGCATTTAAAATAAAAACCAAGCATGTTACTCTGCTCTAGAAATTGAGTTTGAGTTGGTTCCTTGCAATATTTCCAAAAGCATGAGATACCACTCTCACCTGATCCCCCCACATTGTAGCCTCAGTAGCATCTTTTCACTTTCTAAAACACATCAAGAAATTTACTGGATCAGAGTCTTTACATGTGTCCTTTCCTTTGCTTGAAAATCTCATCATGAGTCTTCACAATGCTGAATCACTTTATCCTGCAAGATCACAGTTAAATATTACCTTGTCAGAAAAATGTCCCTTTAAATAGTATCAAGAACTTCTTTTGTTCTCTACATCTGAATTCTATTCTGTTTATAGAACTTGTTATCTAATTAATTGTCTGTCTTCCCTGACTAGAAGCTTCATGTAGATAAGGACTAGAACTGGTGTCTCATCAATATAATTCACTTGCTGAGCACAGATTTTCATACCTTGGAAGATCATGCCCTGGATTTTTGCTAGTTTTTGTTGCATATTATATTTCGTGCCATTTTAAAAGATATTATTTTCATTTTATTTTTCTGGAGATGTCTCTGTTCTATTTGATACAGTCTTGTGAGATTTTCTATCAGATGACTGTTACTCCTGTAAACAATGTGTAGACACATAAAGCAAGCTGGGCAATTAACTCATTGCCTTGTGGAATTTATATCTTAAGAAAAATAATAAGTATAATGTAACTTTCTTCCTTTTAACTGATGGCATCCTTGTGAGATAATTTAGTCATTCCTTCTACTTAGGTTAATGTCGTTAACGTGACTTCTTTCCATTATCTAATGAGTCTTTCTTTTGATTCTGTTAGTGTTGCTGTATCATATATTTTTCTTCCTTTATGCATTTTGTAAGTCAGGGTCAGTTGGAATGATTTTGCCTAAATCATAAAACTCAACTGAAGTGGCTTTTCCATAAGAAACATTTATTTTCTTACTTTCAATAAGATTCTGAGATAAGGAACCTCCCGGATTGCATAAGTTAGTGACTTAATGCTATCATCAAACACTTGTGCCTTTACCATCTGTCTCCTCTGCCTCTCATCATGCTACTCACCTCCTTTTGAGCTCACATGATGTCTGTAGGAACAATAAATATTATATCTTCACACACAAAAGTCCCAAGATGAAAAAATGGGGCAGACATTTCATGCTTCTCTTTTTTGTTTGTTTTTATTTTTACTTTCAAAAATACTTTAGCAACTTATATACAACCTACAATTTCCCCTAATAACTACATTTAAATATATAATTCATTGGCATTAATTGCATGCACAATGGTGAGCAATCATCACCATCATCCATAATTACAAGTTTTCCATCAACTCCATCAGAAATTCTGTACCAAATAAGCTTTGACTCCCGCTTTCCTAACCCTACCTAGGCCCAGGTAAACTGTATTCTCTTTTCTGATGGTATGAATTTGCTTATTCTAATTGTTTTACATCAATGAGATCATAAAATATTTGTCCTTTTACATCCAGCTTATTTCACTCAACATTATGCCTTCAAGGTTTATTCATGTTGCTCCATGTATCATAAATTGATCCCATAATATTACATAGTGTTTATATATTACATTTTGCTTAATTGTTTATATATTGATTGACATATGAGTTGCTGCAATTGTTAATAATGTCACTATGAACATCAGTGTGCAAATATTAGTTTGAGTCCCTTCTTTCAATTCTTTTGTGTATATTCCTATTAGTGGATTTGCCAGGTCATATGGTAATTTTATGTATTCAGAGGAACTCACAAACTGTTTTCCACAGTGAGTGTACAATTTTACATTCCCACTAATAATGAATGAGCATTAATGTTCCTCCAAAACCTCTCTAACACTGGTGATTTTTCAATTTTTAATAGTAGCCATTCTAATGGGTATGAATGGGTATCTCATTTTGGTTTTGATTTTAATTTCCTTGATGGCAAATGATGTTGAGAATCTTTTGATGTGCATTTTGACCATTTGATATCTTCTTTGGAGAAATGTCTATTCAAATCTTTTGACCATTTTTTATTGTATTGTTTGTCTTTTTATTGCTACATTCCAGGATTTCTTTATATATTCTGGAAATTAAACCCTTTTCAAATATGTGGTTTCCAAATATTTTCTCCAATTCTGTAAGTTCTCTTTTTACTTCCTTGATAAAGTACTTTGAAGTAAAAAGTTTTTAGTTTTGAGGATGAGGTCCCATTTATCTATTTTTTTTCTTTTGTTGCTCATGCTTTTGGTGTAATGTCTTTGAAAACATTGCCAAACACCAGGTCCTGAAGATGTGTCTCTATGTTTTCTTCTAGGAGTTTTATAGTTCTATTTCTTTTATTTGGGTCTTTTGATCCATTTTAAGGTAATTTTTTCTTTTTTTACAGGGGAAAGCACAAATGCAGTCCACCACTATTGCAAATTATGCAGTCAAGTTTCCCACATTTGGGGAAATCTCAGGGGTCAGCACATCCAGAGTGCAATGGATAAGCCTCACCCTGGGAAAACCACCATCGTGATCATGATAGCTCCTCTGCCAGGTATGTTTTTTTGAGGTAATTTTTGTATATGGCATGAGATAGGAATTGTTTTGTTTGCTAAAACTGCTGGGAGCAAAAACTTGGTAGCTCTCTTTTTCTGTGTGTGTCTCTATTTATATAAGACTGTAGTAAAAGGATCAAAACCCACCCTGGGCCCTGCTATCTAATCAAAGTCCTTTAGCTAAAGTGATCCAATAAAAATTGATCTAATCAAAAGTTCACTTAACTGTATCAAACCAATAGGTCCTACATAAAATTGGTATACATGCACAAGAATTGGTTAACTCAAGACCATAATATTCTGATATCCACAAAAGACTCAAACCATGACATTCCAACCCTGGACCTCCAAAATACATGTTCTTCCCATATGCAAAATACATTCATTACATCTCAAATTTTCAAATAAGCTTCACTCACTTCAGTAGCAATGCTAAATACAAAATCTCATACACATTGTTTATAAGCATGAAGTTTATTTTGTTAAAATTCCCCTTTGACTGAAGATCTGTGAAACTTAGAAAATAATTTATCTACTTCCAATATACAAAGGAGGGGCTGTCATATAATAAACATTTCCATTGTCATAGGTAGAAATTTGAAGCAAAACAGGTTCCACTGGCCCCAAAGATTTCTGAAAACCTGAAGGATGTACTCCATTAGATTTCAAAGTCAGGCAGTCATATAGAGAATGATGGTTTCATCTCAGAAGTCCCACACATTTCAAAGGCTCACCCAGTGCCATCTTCTCAGCTCCACCCTCATTAAGCATCTGAGTGGTAACCAAACTCTAGGCCTTCCCATCCAACAACATTGTGGTGATGACCACACATTCCCCAATCTCTGACACACAGGTCCAACCCCTTCAGAGCAGTGGGGTGGTGACCTAACTCCCTAATCCCGAGGGTATGTGCCTCTCCTTTCTGTATCTTGGGGTGGCCAAACTCTTCCAGAATGATGGGGCAGAAGGCCCAATGTCTCCAAGCCCTGGTGTATACTCACCCCCTCTGCACACAAGAGTGGGGCTCCTCTCTTGGCCTGAGAATATATCTTAAGTTCAGACTACAGCTTCCATAGTTTTGCCTTGAAGTCATTTTTCCTTCAATCTCTCCCTTTTCTGTCTCTTTTAGCCCAGGTTGATAAATATTTTGTTCAAAATGCTTATTGGTTTAGCATGCAAGAAACAGGGGTCCAAGCTGCCAGATAGTAAGACTTTCTGCAAGTTCTGCCTGGATAACTGCATTTCCCATCCTGAGTTGCAAGGAAATTGATCCCTGATTCCCTGGTCAGTGAAATCCTCACATGGGTTACTATCCTCTGGGAACTCACTTTCTGGAAGTTTAGAATTTCCCAAACCATAAACTCCTGGTTCATTTGTGCCCAGGAGTTCAGTTGGTTGCTTTTCACTTTCCACTCAAATTTTGCTATAAGCTTAAAGGAGATGATAAGCTCCATTTCCCACATTTAGTTTGAAAATCTCCTAAACTAAATATCAAATCTCATAACTTTCAAACTGCCTTCCATCTAACATCAGAAGTAAATTTTGCCACATTCTCTGCATATTTAAAACAAAGATCACCTTTTGTGGCAGTTTAATATTATTTATGAATGCCAAAAAGAGATACTG
>PVKH010013250.1:0-16978 GCA_004027955.1 Chaetophractus vellerosus | reverse complement strand
TATATATATATATATATATATATATATATATATATATATATATAGGGGATTCCAATTTGCCCTGCTCCCTACCCCTACCACATTTTCCCACATTACCAATATCCTTCATTAGGATGCTACATTTCTTACAAATTAAGAACACATTTTGGAGCCTTGCTACTAAGAATGGTTTACAGTTTACTTTGAAGTATACACTCTCTCCCACACAATTTTGTAAGTTACATCAAGATCTATAATGGCCTGTATCTTTCATTGCAACGGCATTCAGGACAATTCCAAAGACCTAAAAATATCCCCATATTACACCTGTATTTCCCTCTCCCTCCCCTCAGAATCTCCTTGTATATCTCACATAACTTCACAATTAAAATTGAGTACATTTGTTTTAGATATTTTTACTTTAATAAAATTGCTGAATTATATCATTCATACCTGATAATGTATAAACAATAAGTGCACAGTAAAAGTTGTGAACTTAGAAAACAAACATGCATATCAATGTAGAGGGCTTCTATACATCTCCCCACCAACACCTTGTATTATTGTGCAACATTTTTTACAATCTATGAAAGATCATCATCAAAATATTATTACTAACTGTAGCCAATTTCTTACATTTGGCATATTTTCCTCCAACCTACCCAATTATTAACACCCTGTATTAATACTATATATCTGTTATAGTTCATGAGAGAACATTCTCTACATATATGTGTTGCTCTGTTACTCACAGTCCACATCTACCACAGCATTCCCAGTGTTGTGCAGTCCCATGCTTTATACAATTCATTCAAAATGTACACTCAATAGATCTCATTTTTATCACAGAGTTGTGCTGTCATCACTTCAGTCAGTTTTCATATATTTTGTTACTCAAAAAGGTAAAATCCCATACCCATTTGTATCCCCTATTTTTGTCCCTTAGAATTGATATATCTTATTTGTCATTGCTGCAAAAATATTACAATATTACTTTAACTATAATCCATAATTTACATTAGTTTTAATTTTCCAATTTATCACCATATTCTTAACACTTGGGAATAGAACATTCTTATATTTGTAGTATTAACCCCAATCATCATCCACCAACAAAATCACTGTTATACAGTCCCTAGGTTATATTCTAGCTTACTTTCAATTGGTATTTACATCTACAAACTCCCACTTTCAGCCACAATCACATTTTAAAAATCAGCAATATTTGTTATACTATCATTTGTTACCATCAACCATTTCCATGCTTTTACAATATTTCTTATACTCACTATCATTTGTTAACATCAAACCATTTCCATGCTTTTACAATAAACCTTGTTAAAATTCTACACACATTAATCATAAGCTTCCATTCTCAACTCGCATTCCATCTCCTAGTATCCTATACTTTAGTGTTCATCTCCGTGAGTTTACTGATCATATTTAGTTCATATTAGTGACAACATACAATATTTGTCCTTTAGTGTCTGGCTTATTTCTCTCCACGTTATGTCCTCAAGATACATCTATGTTGTCACATGCTTGTTGTTTTCATTTCTTCTTAGAACTAAATAGAATTCCATTAAGTGAATATAACATATTTTGTTATTCATCAGATGATGGACAATTGGGTTGGTTCCTTATTTTAGCAATTGTGAGTATTGCTTCTATGAACATTGGTGTTCAAACATCAGTTCACATCCTGACCTTCAGTTCTTCTGAATATATTCCTAGCAACAGGATTGCTGCATCATGGGGCAGCTCTATATTCCAAACCGACTTCCAAAGAGGCAGCACCTTTCAACATTCCCACCAACACTGGAATGTTTCTATTTCTACACATCTTCTGCAGCACTTGTAGTTTTCTGTGTTGTTTTTAATAATGGCCATTGTATAACATGTAAAATGGTATCTCATTGTAGTTCTGATCTGCATTTCCCTAATTAAAGATGCTAAACATTTTTCATGTGCTTTTTGGCTATTTGTATTTCCATTCTGGAAAAATGGCTATTCAAGTATTTTGTCGCTTTTTAATTGGTTTTCTTGTCTTTTTATCATTGAGTTCTATGATCACTTTATAAAACATGGCTATCAAGTCCTTAACATATATTTGGTTTCAAAATATTTTCTCCTATTGAGTGGGTAGCCTTTTCACCTTCTTGACAAAGTCTTCTGAACAACAAAAGTATTTCATTTTAAGGAAAGCCATTTATGTATTAGTTTTCTTCTGTTACTCATGCTGCAGATGTAAGTTTGAAGAAACCACCACCTACCACAATATCTGGAAGAAGTTTCCCTACATTTTCTATTAAGAATTTTATGATTGTATCTTATATATTTATGTCCTTGATGCATTTTGTTAGTTTTTGTGTAAGATGTAAGAAAGTGGCCTTCTTTCCTTCTTTTGAATATGGATATCTAGTTCTCCAAGAACAGTTTGTTGAAACTTATTCAGAAATATTTTACAATTTTACTCGCTATTTTAAATGCATTTTTTTCTGACTTCCACCCCAGATGGCTCATAAGTAATGTATAGAAACACTAGTCATTTTTACATAATAACCCTCCACTTTGCTGAAGTTGTCTTGGGTTGGCTGAACAGTTTGTCAAAAATCACTTGACCATAGATGTGAGGGTACAATTCTGAGTTCTTGATTTTGTTCCATTTTTCAATATGTCTATCTTTATGCCAGTAACATGCTGTTTTTACCAATGTAGCTAAGTGGTATGATTTAATGTCAGGAATTAAGAGTCCTCCAACATTGCTCTTCCTTTTAAAGACATTTTTGTCTCTTTGGGGTCTTACTCTTCCAGCTAAATTTGATAGTTGACATTCCATTTCTCCAAAAAGGGCTGTTGGGATTTTTATTGGGATTGCATTGAATCTGTAAATCAGTTTGGGTATAATTGACATATTACCAATATTTTATCTTACAATAATTGAACATAGAATGCCTTTCCATTTATTTAGTCTGTCTTTGGTTTCTTTTAACAATGTTTTGTAGATTTTTAAATTCAGGACTTTACGTCCTTGCTTAAACTTATTCAAAAATATTTTATAATTTTACTCTCTATTTTAAATGGATTTTTCCAAATTCCACCTCAGATTGCTCATAAATAATGTATAGAAACCTTATTCATTTTGACAACATAAGCTTGTTATCCTCCACTTTGCTGAACTTGTCTATTTTTTCTAGTATCTTTCTTGTGGAATTTTGGGATTTTCTAGATATAGGATCTTACAATCAGTGAATAGTTCAGGTTTTACTTATTCCTTTCATATTTAGTTGCCTTTTATTTCTTTTTCTTGCTGAATTGCTATAGCTAGAATTTCTAGCACAATATTGAATAACAGTGGTGACAGTTTGTAATCTTTTTCTGTTCCTTATCTCACTGGGAATGCTTTCATTTTTTCAGCATTGAGTACAATGTTAGTTGTGGGTTTTTCATATATCCACTTTAACATGTTGAGAAACTTCTTTCTACTTATATTTTTGAAGTTATTAAGAAAGAATGATATATTTTGTCAAATGCCTTTCCTACATCAATTGTAAGTATCACTTGAATTTTTTCCCTCAACTTATTAAGGAGGTTTACTACACTAATTTATTTTCTAGTGTTGAACTACCCTTGCATAACTGCAATAAAACAAAATTGATTGTTGTGAATAATTCTTTTGATTTGTTTTTTATTTGGCTTGCAATATTTTGTTGAAGATTTTAGCATCGATAATCATTAGAGAAATTGCTGTGTAATTTTATGTTTTCATGTTATTTTACCTGGTTTTCTTATTAAAATAATGACTGTGAGTCAAAACAATTCATTTAGGAAACTTCAAAAGAGTTAAAAAATCCATTTGTCAAATTTTCTGGGGTGTTAAAAATTAAAATACATCTCTTAGACTTCCTGTTTCTGGAAGTTACCATTCACACCCCAATAAGAAGAAAAATGCTGAACAATCTGAAAAAACAACCACCCTTCTTATATCTACCTGATAACTGATTTCATGTGGCAAAATAATATCCTGAAAACAGAACAGTTGCAGTTAGCGTGAGTCACTGCTATCCTGGAGGAGGACAGAAATTGAAGATGTCTGCTTAATCTGGTATGAGTAAGAATGCTTCTATGGAAGTTGATAAATTTGTGGATGATAAGTGGGAACATCTTAGAGTTTAATTCTCCAGGAGACCCAGCTTTAGGAAATAGGAACATCCATTCTTTAGTTTTATCCCCTAAGCCCCAAAATTCCCCCAATACTTCCAGTGGAAGAGGGAAAATCAACCATTTTGAATAGGCCTGAAGTGATCTGTTCTACCCAAAACTAACTACCCAAAATAGGAAATATTTTGCCATAGAATATCCAATCAGAATTTCATCAGAATCTAAGTGAGAGGAGGGAATGGATATAAAGCCACCTCTATTCTTCCTTGTTGGGGAATAGAAATAATGAAATTAGTCTTCCTCTAGTTTTTGATATGTGGGAAGGGAAATACCCATATCCATCTCACTCAAGTTTTCCTCTGTCATCTGGAGTTGTGGTGGGGGGTTACAAAGTTGAGAAACATTCATGAAGGTCACTACTCTGAGGCACATGGTAAGTAAAAGAAGGAGATGCAATCATAAAATTATACACTGCATACTTCCCAAATGATATCTCCCAAAGACTTCAATAATGTTCCTGTATAATAATACTGCATTAAAACAGAAAAATTTGTATTATTGAGATCTTAGTTAAGAAGACTCTATGATATGCCAAAAATAGTGGGATCCCATACTGAGAATGTCTGAAGAAATGTTAGTATCTAATGAATAAATTACAATAGAGTTAATGCAGCTTAACACTTAGGTAGACAAACATGCAACTTTACACTTGTGGTAACAAAATTATGTACTCATTTTGGGAGATGTATTGGGTAGAGGGTGTTCTTAATTTTAATTTATTCCTGTGGTTGTGAACCCACTGTAAATAGAACCTTTTGAAGATGCTGTTTTTGCTAAGCTGTAACCCAACTGACAGTGGTTCAGAGCTACTCCTATTCCTGGGAGCTTCAAGAAGAGAAATTCACATGGAGGGGAGAAGCTGAAAGTCAACAGAACTTGGAAAAGAAATGTTATTGGCATGTGACAGGAAAGCCAAGATAATCAAGAATTGTCAGGCAACCAAAATGATAACATCCCCCAGAGGAAACAAGCTCTCTCGCCTCATAAACCATAAGCCAATAAATTCTGATGATTAGCCAACATATTTTGTGATATTTCTCATAGTAAATAGGAAACTAACATATTTTTGGCACTGGAAATAGAGGTGCTGTTATTACAACTCTCTAAATATGAAGAAGTGGCTTTGGACTTGGGGAACAGGAAAGTTTGGAAAAATTATGATTTACTTATTTTAAAAAAACAAAGATGGCTTTGAACAGACTGTTGGTTCTAGTATGGATACTAAAGGCATCCAATGAGGTGTTTGAAAGAAGTGATGAATATGTTATTGGAAACTGAAGAGAGTGTGGCCTTGATATAAATTATCTGACAAAATTGTTAAATAGTGTCTGAATTTTGGATTGAATTTGGAACTTGTAAGCAACGAACTTGAATGAAATATCAACTGTAGATATTTCCAAGTTAAATGTGAAAGGTGCAACCTGTTTTCTCCTTGCAACTTAGCCTAAAATGCTAGAAGAAAGAAATAAGTTGACTAACAATTAAGAACAGAAAACATAAATGGTTGCTTTTGAATGTACATAATCTATCCAAATAATATGGTCTGAGATGAGGGCCAGAAAGGTGTTTATCAGGGAACAACCTGATTATTCAAGACATAACTCCTGAGAGAACTGGGCTTCATGTGAGGATTTAGGTGAATAAACTTAATGAAGTTGTGGGTGAGCATGGACCCTGTCAGCCATTTCAGTGGAAATCATGATTCAAAAATGCAGTTTTCAGAAACAGCTGTGGAAAATCATTTATCTGATTTTGAACCCACTTCAACTTCATAAAATATGGAAGTTTTTGAAAAATTGGTATAAACAAAATAACAACAATCCTGGAATGATAGGGACAGAGAAGTAATCTTCTCATTGTGAAGGGACTTCAGAGACAAAAACATGGATGCAGATTTGTGGACCAAAAGGACTCACCAGGCCCATGCATTCTGAGTGCATCCAACATTCTAAGGCTCAGCAATGGTTTGGTATATACACTGGTGTTCTGGGAAGGCATGCCCTTGCAAAAGCACTTGAAAAGCATGGGTTTCCTTCTCCATGAGTCCTGGAGGACAAAGCATTAATCCACACATGATTCTTAGGTGTTGCAATCTGATGGAGTTTGTCCTGTTGTGTTTCAGACTTTCCTTGGGATTCATGATCCCTGTTTTCCTTCTGCTTTCTCCCTTTGAAATGGAAATGCTTATCCTACATCTGTCCCACCATTTCATTGTGGAAGTAAGTACATTTTTTAATAGGTTTCACAGGTCCATTATATATAGAGATATTATGGCCCAGAATGTAGAATACCTTTAACTAATTTTCTTGAGACATTTAATGCAGAGATATTTAACAGACATAAGGTTTTGGTATGTGATGGAAGGAATTAAATTTGCATTTGGGAAAAACATGTCTTTTGGAGATCCAGAATGTAGTCTGTGATATATTTCACTGTTAATCCATTACACTGGGTGTGTGAGAAGGACATTTCTATGATTTACATTTCATTAAGGTGTGGCCCAGATTTATCAGACTTTATGACATTAAAGACACTTAGGGGAGTGATGTGGTAAGTCAAAAGGTCCTGGAAGAGAAAGGAGAGGACATTGCCACTTGATGGGAAATCCAGGAAAGCCAAAGATTACTGGCCAGTCAAAATGGAGCTGACCTCCAGAAGTAGCAAGACTTCTAGCCTTTGAAGCCATGAGCTGATAAATACTTCTTGTTAAGCCAATCCACTGTGATATTTATCGTAAGAGCCAGGAAACTAAGACAACATTGGAAGTTTATTTATCTAAATGGATTTTATTCTGTGTATCCTGAAGAACTTTCAATAAAACACTTAACAAGACATCCAGAAATGCACAAAACAGTCTAAAGAGAGAGAGGGAAAAAAAGGAAAGGAATCATCATGGAATTTTTTATCTGATTTTCTCCTCAGATTACTCATTATAGTATATAGAAACGCTATTGAATTTTGCATAGTAATCATTATCTTGCCAGGTTGCTGATATAGTGTATTAGTTCTTGTAGTTTTGTGGTGAATTTTCTAAGTAAAGATCATAAAATCAGTGACTAAGGAAAGTTTTATTTCTTCCTTTCATACTTGGGTGTCTTATATTTCTTTTTCTTGCCTAATTGTTCTAGCTGGAACTCTTAGCACAATACTGAATAAGAGGGGAGACAATGGACATCTTTGTTTTGTTGCTGATCTCAGCAGGAAAGCTTTCAGTCTTTATGCATTGAATACAATGTTAGCTGTGTGTTTTTCATATACATACTTTATCATATTGAGAAAGTTTCTATCTATTCATATCTCTTGGATTGCTTTTATCAAGAATGAATGCTATACTTTGTTGAATCTGTTTTCTACATCTTTTGAGGTGCAATTTTTCTTCTTCCATTTTTAAATGTGGATTACACTGATTGATTTTCTTATGTTGAACCACTCTTGCATACTTGGTACAAAAACCACTTGATTGTGATGTTAAATTTTTAAATGTATTTTAAGATTCAGATAGCAAGTATTTTGTTGATGATTTTTGCATCTATATTCATTAGGAAAATCGAACTGTAATTTTCTTTTCTCAGAATATCTTTCTTTGGCTTTGGTAATAGGGTGATCTTGGCTTCATAGAATGTGCTTGGTAGTCTTCTTTCCTGTTTTGGAAGTGTTTGATCAAGATTGGTATTAGATCTACCTTAAATTATTATTAGAATTCACCTGTAAAGCTATCTGGTCATGGACTTTCCATTTTAGGGAGGTTTTTGATGTATATTTCAATTTGTGTAATTGTTATTTGTTTGTTGAGGTCTTATGTTATTTCTAGGGTTGAGTAAGTTGTTCTTTTGTTTCTAAGAATTTGTCCATTTCATCAACGTTGTTTAGTTTGTTAGCCTACAGTTGTTCATAGTATCCCCTTGTGATCTCCCTTATTTCTCCAGAGTCAATGGCAATGTCCCCCCTTCATTTTTTAATTTTACTTATTTATTTCTTCTATTTTTCTTTGTCAACCATGTCAATTATTTTTTTATCTTCTTAAAGAAAGAAATTTTTGTTTTGTTGGTTCCCATAAGTTTTGATATATTGTGTTTTCACTTTCATTTTTCTGGAGATATTGTACTTCTGTGTGAGTCTGTTTAATCAGACCAAGAGGGCTTAGACTCAATGCTGAGTCACACTTTATTGACATGGTGAATCAAAGCCCTAATCTTAATTTAATCAGATAGCTGAATCTAATAAAGGCAATGGGTACCACATCAATGAAAACAGACCAGTTTACAAACATAATGAATATTTTTTTGGAATTCATAAATAATATCAAGCTGCCACAATGTTCTATAAATATCTTTTAGGTCTAGTTCATTTACATTATAATTCAAGTCCTCTATTTCCTTATTTATGTTCTGCTCAGATATTTTCTCCAATGTTAAGAGTGGTGTGTTGAAGTCTCCAACTATTACTGAAGAGATGTCTATTTCTACCTTCAGTTTTTCCAGTGTGTGTCCTATGATTTGAGGGCACTAATTTTATGTACATAAATAATTCCATTTACAATGGTGACTAAAAGAATGTAATACTTAGGAATAAACTTAACCAAGTACATAAAGGACCTGTATTCAGAAACTAAAGAATTGCTCAAAGAAGCCAAAATTGACCTAAATAAATACAAGATATTCTATATTCATGAGTTGGAAGAATATTTGTCATTAAAATGTCAATTTTACCCAAAATGATCTAGAGATTTATTGCAATCATGATAAAAATCCCAACAGCATTATTTGTAGAGCTGGACAACTGAATTATCAAATTTATCTGAATGGATAGAGGTCTGAATAGGCAAAATATATTTAAAAAGGAAGAACAAAGTTGGAGGACTCTCACTTCCTGAAGTTAAAGCATATTACTTAGCTACAGGGGTAAAAAAAAACATGGAACTGTCATAAAGATAGACAGATTGAGCAATGGAATAAAACTGAGAGTTTGGAAATAGACTCTCACATCTATGGTCAAGTGTGTTGTCAAATCCATCAGCTGGGTCAGAAATTCCTATTCAATAAATGGTGCTGTGAAAACTGGATATTCATATCTAAAAGAAAGAAAGAGGGCCTTTATCTCACACCTTAAAATATTAACACAAAAGGCATCAAGGACCTAATGATAAAAACTAAAACAATAAAACTCCTAGAAGAATATATGGGGAAAGATCTTCAAGATTTTGTGGTAGGTGGTGATTATTTGGACCTCACACAAAAAGTACAAGCAAAGAATAAAAAAATAGATAAATAGGACTGCCTCATAATTAAACATTTTTTGTTTTAAATTATTTTAACATAAATTTTTAATAGATATTTAGATTATGTAAATGTTACATAAAATTTATAAGAGATTCCCACCCTGCTTCCAACCCCTCCCACATTTTCCCTTATTAATGGCATCTTTCAGTAGTGTGGTACATTTATTACAATTGAATAACACATATTGCAGCATTGCCCCTAAGTGTGGACTATAGTTTACACTGTAGTTTTGTTTATTTCCCCCTTTTAATGACATTTATTTTATTTATTTAATTAATTAAATTTTTTAAAAGATACATCGATTACATAAATGTTACAGTTGTAGTTTCCAGTCTTTCTTGTACAAGTTTGTAAGTTAGGACAAGTTTTATAATGGCTATTATACATCATTGCAATGTCTTTCAGAACAATTCCCAAGTCCCAAAAATGTTCCCATATTACCCCTGTTTTTCTCTCTCCCTCCCCTCAGAAACTCAAGTGGCCACTGCTTCCATGTCAATGATAAAATTCTTCCATTGCTAGAATCACAATAAGTCTATAGTAGAATAGCAGTAAGTCTACTCTAGTCCATCATTCATTCTCCAATCTTGAGGATTCTGGTATGATGATGCTCACTCCACCTCTAATTGAGAGGTGGAGAAGATGGATAGGACTATCTTGCTTGCAGTTGCAGGCTCTTTCTCCTCTTTGGGATGGTCTCTGTCCATCATCATCTCCTCAGTAGTTGTCCTGGATGATTCTGATGAACAGGAGAGTAGATGTAGCAACTCTGTTACAATTCAGGGCCCCACTGGCACATGGAAAGCCCAAAGATTGAAGTCTCTTGGACATACAATATCAACTCCAGCACTACATATAGGTTCATATTGAAAAGGCAGAAATGTCATTTGGAGGGAAACCACAACTAAGTCCAACTCTGTCTGGGGAGCATAAATTCCCTAGTAGTACTCACTAGAAGGGCACCAAGCTCCTGAGCTGTCTACCCTGCCTATAGGATCTGGGTGTCTCTGGTATTAGAGGAAATATTTACTTTGGCAGTCTATTGGATCCTGCTGAGATGTGCATAAGGGTAACTTCTTGAATGACCTCCCAATTCACTTTGAAGTCTCTGAGCCATATAAACTCATTTCTCTTTACCCTTCACCTATTTTTGGTCAAGGGTTTATCCAGCTGCCTTGTTAGTTGGCACTAGCTATTAGGGAAATGCAAATGAAAACTACAATGAGATATCATCTTACACGCATTAGACTGGTGTCTATTTAAAAACACAGGACTACAAGTGTTGGAGAGAATGTGGAGGAATAGGAATGCTTATCCACTGCTGGTGGGAATATAAAATGTTGCAGTCATTGTGGATGACAGTTTTGTGGTTCCTCAGGAAGCAAACTACAGAACTGCCATGTGATCCAGCAATCCCACTGCTGGGTATATACCCAGAAGAATTGAAAGCAGGGTCATGAACAGATATATGCACACCAATATTCATAGCACTATTATTCACTATTGCCAAAAGTTGGAAACAACCCAAAGGTACATCAACAGATGAATGGATAAGCAAACTGTGGTATATCCATTCAATGGCATATTACTCAACAGTATGAAGGAATGAAGTATTATCACATGGGATAACATGGATGAATCTTGAAGATCTTATGTTGAGTGAAGCAAGCCAGGCACTGAGGGTCAAAAATTAAATGTTTTTTTTAAGATGGTGAAAATGTAGCCTACTCATTGGGAAAATATCTTCAGAAACCACATATCTAACAAGGATTTGATTTCCATGTTATATAAACAAACCATACAACTTAATGACAATGACAAGCAACCTAATTTTTTAAAAAGCCAAAGACTTGAATAGACATTTTTTCCATGAGGAATTACAAATGGACAAAGAGCATATGATAGCATGTTCAACATCACTAGTTATTAGGGAAACTCAAATTAAAACTACAATGAGATACCATTTCACACCTTTAGAATGGCTACTATTTTTAAAAAGCAGAAAACTTCAAGTTCTAGAGAGGATGTAGAGAAAGAAGGACAATGCTTCAATGTTGGTGGAAATGTAGAATGGTGAACCCTCTGTGGGAGACAGTTTAGTGGTACCCCAATAGCTGACTATAGAATTGCCATATGATCCAGCAATCCTGTTACTAGGTATATTCAGAAGATCTAAAGCAAGGATGTAAAATGACATTTGCATGCTGATATTCAGAGAAGCATTATTGACAATTGCTAAAATAAGAAACCAGCACAAGTGTCCATCAACCAATGAATGGATAAATAAAATGTAGTATATACATATGATGGACTACTATTCAGGTGAAAGAAGAATGAAATTAGGTTGCATATGACAACATTTTTGAATCTTGAAGACTTAATGTGAGAAATAAGCCAGACAGAAAAGGACAAATTTTGTATGGTCTCATGAATGTGAACTAAATTATGATGAGCAAACTCACAGAAGTTAAACTCTACAATATAGATTACTGTGGGATAGAATGGGTATTGAGTATGGAAGCTGAATGCAGAATATTTAAAAACGTTCATTATAAGACAGTTTGGAAATGAATAGAGTTGATATAACACATTATAGTGAGTTTGCTAGTCACAAACACCATGATGTACTCTGATGATTTCCATTCATTTCCAAGGATTTATAAACTTTTCACCAACTCTACACAAATTACCATCAGCCTTCCATTTTCTACCTCGATTCTATTTTCTGGTTACCTATATTCTATTTATTAATTTGATGAATTTGCATAATATATTTAGTTCATAAAAGTGCCATCATACAGTATTTATCCTTTTGTGTCTCTCTTGCTTCACTCTATGTAATGTCATCCAGGTTCATCCATGTTGTCAACACTTCATTTCTTCTTACCACTGCATAATATTCTATCATGTGTATACACCGTAATTTTTTTATTCATTCTTCAGTTGATGGACCCCTGGGTTGTTTACAACTTTTGGCTATCATGAATAATGCCTCTATGAACATCAGTGTGAAGGTGTCCATTCATGGTACTGCTCTCAGGTCTTCTGGATATAGACGTAGAAATGGCATTGCTTTATCACATGGCAAGTCAATATTCAACCTCCTTAGGAACTACCAAGCAGTCCTCCACAGTGACTGTACCATTTTACATTCCCACCAACAGTGAATAAGCATTCTTATTTCCCCACATCCTTTCCAACTTTTATTTTCTGACATTTTAATAGTGGCCAGTCTAATAGTTGTAAAATGATATCTGATTGCAATTTTGATTTCTTTTTCCTAATCGAGAGTGATGAACATTTTTTGTTTCCTTGTCATTTGTATTTATTATTTAAACAATTGTCTTTTCCAGTCTTTTGTCCATTTTTAATCAGGCAATTTGTCTTTTTATTGTTGAATTGTATGATCACTTTATAGATCAAAGATATTAAACTCTTATGAAATATGTGATTGCCAAATCTTTTCATCCATTGTGTTGGCTGCCTTTTCAACATTTCAACAAAGTCCTTTGAGGTGCAAAAGTGTTGAATTTTGCAGAGGACCCATTTATCTATTGTTTTTTCTTTTGTTGCTTGTGCTTTAGGTGTAAGGTTTAAGAAACAACCACCTACCTGAAGATCTTGAAGATGTTTTCCTTCATTTTCTTTTAGAAGTTTTGTAGTTGGTTTTATAATTATGTCCTTGATCCATTTTAAGTTAATTTTTATAGAAGGTGGGAGATATGGGTCTTCTTTCTTTCTTTTGGATATGGCTATCCTGTACTCCCAGCACAAATTGTTGAATATTCTGTTCCAGCCCAGGTGGTTGTTTTAACAGCTTTGTCAAAAATCACTTGACCTTAGATGTGAAGGTCTATTTCTGAGTTCTTGATGTTGTTCCATTTGCCAATACATCTATCTTTATTCCATTACCCTGCTGTTTTTACCACTGTAACTAAGTAATATGCTTTAAAGGCAGGATGTGAGAATGCTCAAAATTCATTCTTCTTTTTCAAGATATTTCTGGCTATTTGGGACCCCTTAACATTCCAAATAAATTTTATTATTGGCTTTTCAATTTCTTCAAAAAGGCTATTGGGTATTTTATTGGAATTATGTTGAATATGTGAGTCAGTTTGGATAGAATTTACATCTTATGATATTTAGTCTGCAAATCCATTAACAGGTAATGCTCTTCCATTTTTTTTAAGAATTCTTCACTTTCTTTTAGCTATGTTTTGTAGTTCTATGACTGCAGGTCCTTTATGCCCTTGGTTAAGTTTATACATATATATTTAATTGCTTTAGTTACTATTATAAATGAAAATTTTTTTTCTAATTTCTTCATTAGATTGCATATCAATAGTGTATAGAGATCCTACTGATTTTCGTGTGCTAATCTTGTATCCCGCCATTATGCTGAACTTGTCTATTAATTCCAGCAGCTTTGTTATGGGCTTTTTGGGATTTTACAGATATAGGAACATATCATCAAAGAATAGTGAAAGTTTTAATTATTCTTTTCCTACTTGGGTGCCTTTTATTTCTTATCTTAATTGTTCTAGCTAGAAATTCTAACACAATATTGAATAATAATGGTGAGAGTGGGCATCCTTTTCTTTTTCCTGTTCTCAGTGGCAAAGATTTTAGTCTTTCACCATTGAATATAGTGATAGCTGTAGGTTTTTCATATATGCACTATACCATATTGAGAAAGCTTCCTTCTATTCCTATCATTTGGAGTGTTTTTTTTTTCTTATCAAGAAAGGGTGCTATATTTTGTAAAATGCCTTTCCTGCATCAATCAAGTGGATCATGTGATTTTTCTTCTTCAATTTACCAATGTTGTTTATTACACTAACTGATTTTCTTGCTTGAACTACTTTTGCATACCTGGAATAAAACCCAACTAATCATGGTGTATAACCCTTTTAATGTGCTTTTGGATTCGGTTTGCAAGTACTATGTTGAATATTTTTGAATCTATATTCATTAGAGAGATTGGTCTTTAATTTTCTTTTTTATAATATCTTTATCTGGTTTTGATATTAGGGTGATGTTGACTTCATAGAATGAGTTTTGTAGCTTTCATTCCTGTTCAATATTTTGGGAGAACGTAGGCAAGATTGATATTAGATCACCATTGAAAGAGTGGTAGAATTAATCTGTCTATCAGAACTTTTTTTTTAAATAGCCTACCATTTTGTAACAAGTTTCCCCTATTGTACTATTTCCCACAACATATACATTATTGCCTCATGGCCTCAGGAGAAATAACTTGTATGTCCATATTTCTAACATGATTTTTTTCACCAGGATATATGTATTTTCCAAGATGACAGAAAGTTGCTCTACAGTTCTGGTTTATTTCTGATGCCTCACAAGAAATACCTTTAATATCCTTATCTAAACTGATAGTATCTTGAAATAAATCTTGGATTTTTCTATCAAGTACCTCAAAATTCTTCCAGCCTCTAACCATGACCCAAGTCCAAAGCCACTTCCATATACTAAATATTTAATAAGAGCATATGAATTCTGGTGTCAAAAATATTAGATTGCAAGAACTATGACAAATACCACACAATGTGTTTATTAAACAACAAGAAGTTATTGGCACAGAATTGTAGAGGCCAGAAATACCTAATCAATGTGCTAGGAAAGTCATGCATTTCTTCAAGTATTTAGCAATCTGGTACTGGCTTCTATCTATCCTTGGTATTACTTAGCTTGTTACTGTGCTTCATTCACATGGCAACCAATCTCTTTGGTTTGTTCTTTTGATTTCTGCAGAACTTGCTTCTAGGACTCTAGTAATATAGACAAAGTCTTGCCATTATTTACTTGGGCACACTTTTTACAAATGTGTTCATATTCACAAGATTGCAGACCAAGATTGAGAGAATGGCTTTCATTAATGGACATGATGCAAGCTACCACATCTTTCAACAAAAAATTACAAAGCATGATAAAAGCTAGAATAATACTTGGAAATGACAAAGCAAACATCTGAATAAAACTCAGATATGATGAAGGTATTGTTAATAGAGAGGGATTTTCAAACAACTATAATTACATTTTGCAGTTCTAAGGAAAATGTAGACAACATATCAGAAGAGAAGAATGATATATTCCTAGAGATTGCAACTGTAATAATAACAGGGAATGCTAGACATAAAATTTCTGTAACAAAAATGAACAATTCTTTTCATATCAAGACCTAACACTTATGAAGAAATTACTAAGCTTTGAAGATATTTTGAAACTCCCCCAATTGAAAGGTAAAAAATAATAATAATATAAAAGCAGAATATCATAGAACTGTGGAAAATTTTCCAAATGTAGACATGTAATAGAATTTATATAAATATGACAATATATTTACAAATGATATAGCATATTAGACCAAAGCTATGGTCCATATAAAAATATTCCATCTCTGATCAATGGGGAAAAGATAATATTTGAGGAAACATATAGTAGGGGTATTTTATTCCTTTATCTTTGATAATTTAAGGAAGGAAACATAAATTTCTGAATATGCAATAAGATAATCATTTTATTTATTTAAACTAAAAGTTATTCCCAATATATTATCTCCATCTCATGGTAAGAATGATCAACTAGAAAGTGGAGGAAATAATTCTCAGGTAAAGATATATCATTTAAAAAATATAAGTCAATAAATATTATTTCATAACTTCTCTGAAAATATATACATTGCATGTAGAAGCATGTCCCAAAGAACATATGCTAGCAAATTAATTACTTATTAGTGTTACTTTACAAATATGGAAATGCTAAACTTGCAGAAGGTAAATGATCTTCCCTAGGTCATCGAACTATAACTGTCAATACAAATTCTTAATCAATCCAGAATTCTGTCAGTTGAATTACCGATATGCTCATCTTCATCTTCCATTCTTGTTAAATGACAAAGAACATAATCATATTCCAGACTTTAGCATGTGCTATTTTGTATGGGCAGAACTGTAATATAGTTATATGTACCAGAGATGCTGATATTTCAGGCTTGGCTGGGGCTCCAACATTTATATATTTTTAATGTTCTCCATGGGGTAAATAATTGGAATTTTTAAGAACCATTTGCTCTAAAAACTTTCCTTTTAATCATAGCATCTGTCCAGGAAAGGACTTGTAATATGCCAGTCTCTGTAATCTGAGTGTGTGGCAGACACGTCTTCTTTCCTAATGGAAATATAATATTTGAGGGGGTCAGCAATATATTTACTTGTATTTACTAACCTTCCTTTAATTTAAAGCTGATCAATGAAATTTAAAAAGGAAGTTTTGAATGAGCTTTGCCAGAAAGTGTTTTTCTTAATATATTTTTTTTTATTTCTTAAAGATACTTTGATTACATAAATGATACACAAAACATATAGGGATTCCCATATGCCCCTCTCTTCACTTCTCCCACACCTTCCTACATAAACATCTTTCATTAGTGTGATACATTCATTGCTATTGATAAATGCTTCCTAGGGCTTTGCCACTGA
>PVKH010013249.1:0-16925 GCA_004027955.1 Chaetophractus vellerosus | reverse complement strand
AAAAAAAAAAAAAACTAAGAAAATGTGATAAAGTAAGGACTTTAGTTACTAGTGTGTCTGAATTTGTTCATTAGTAGGGATAATTGTTCTGTAATGTGCTAGTGTAAAATGTAAACTGGGTGTGCAGGTATATTGGTGCTCCTGTACTATGTTTACATATTTTCTTTGAAGCTAAAACTAGTCTTAAAATGTCTACAAAAAATCTTAGGTTTAGAAATTTAAATTTGAATGGAAAGCAAAAACTATAAAATTCAGTATCTTTGTTATTAACAATGCTTGTATTTTTCTTAGCACCAATGAGGTAGAGACTTGCTTCCATGAATAAAGTTATACCTTATATTTGGAAACAAAAGCAAATCATTTGAGCTCTGTATTGCTGTTCTAAATAAAATTCATGCCTAATTTGTGATTTTGTGTTTTCTTGGGGAAATACTACAGAATTGATGGATCTTGTTTTTATCCTCTGCAGATCGAATGGAGCTCTTAGAAATAGCAAAAGCCAATGCAGCGAAAGCTCTAGGGACAGCCAACCTTGACTTGCCAGCTAGTCTCAGAACTGTTGCTGTAGCTAAAGAAACAAACCGTGGAGCAACTGCACCAAATGATGATGCAAAGTTTGAGGTAAGTATTCCTGGATTATCCAAATGCTTCAGAAAAACTACTGCCAGAAAGATCTGATCAGCCATTTTTATTTGATTTATCTTAGACTGTTTGTTTACTCCCAAAGCTAGTTAAGTAAAATTTGCTGATGTCTAAATATCAGGTGTGAAAATGTTAGGTCTCACCCATGAAAATGGGAGCATAATAAACTTTATTTTGCATTGACACAGCATTAATCACTGTCATAACACTCTTAATATAGTGTAGCTGGTACTTTGGAAAATTTTTATGTAGTTTTCAGGTTTTTCTAAATTCTAGTCTATACCAGTATTTCTCTGTAGCTTTCATTGCAGCGTTATGTTCCCACAAATTCTGTACTCAACATACAGTATAGTTTACCTGCTTTATTTCTGTCTTATAGAAATCTTGAATGTGGTCTCCAGACATTGATGAAGAAAATCTCTTGGTAATTGATACATGGGTGAAAGCATCAGAGGTTTAAATAATTTGAAGTGTAAATTCCAACACTGAAAGCTTAGTTTTTCGTTGGTAGTTCATGTGCATGCTAGAATTTGGGACAGATAATAAAAACAATTTTTAATTAACCAGAGGTACACAGTAAGGGTGGGGCATCTGTGAATATAGATGTCCCTTTTATAATATATGCAATATGTTCCAGATGTTTTGAGAGATTACAGAAGAAGAGGCCTGCTTCACTTGCAGATAAGTTTATCCTCAGAAATTTGCAGGACATGCACTGGCAAATGTCCTTTTAAATTATTCATGTAACTCCAAAATTCATATCCTTAAAGGTTTAAAAGTAGTTAGGAGTAGATGTTCATATTTGGATTTGATTCTATGTGGAAATAAATATTTAGAGAATGCTTTGTTTTTAAAGTAACTAATCGTTTAAGTTTGGAATGTCTGATTAAGAAGAAAATTTAAGAGTCAGTCAATGTAAAACACAGGCAAAATGTGCTATCTAGATGAACCTGCCTTTGGGACCCAGATGCAGGTTTGCTTTGTGTGATGGTTAAGTTCAACCCTGACTAGTAATAGTAGATGTTCTTAATTGGGTTGCTTATTCAAGTTATGCTCAGTTCAATTCAGATTCCAAAACTGGCAAATGCCTTCTTTCTTTGAAGAAATTAGAATCTAGGTATTTTCCGGTATGGATTTTCTTTAAAAAAATTAGTGGAATTTGAATAGGCCTTAATCAAGCTTATCATTAAATCACTTAGTAAGGGGAAAGCTCAACATGTTTAGGGTGCTAACTATATAATTAGACACAACCTGATTTGTGTTTGTAACTGAATATCTATACTATCAGGCTGCTTTTTATATAGTACTTGTAAATCAGTGGTGTGCTTTTAAAATACACTTTTCTTATCTGTCTAGCTGTCAGAAAAACTTAGAGAAGATGGACCTAAAAATCGCAATGAAAAATCTTTCCAGCAAAGAAGCATAGCTTTCAGCTCTAATGTAAGTATTATCTAAGCATTGGCCACTGAAAACTCAGAAGATATTTGTGTTATGTAGGATTTTATTCCTATTTGAAGGCTTTGTGGTGATGAATTGGGGCATTTTAAGGGTCTTTGTCAATTTTACAAGTGATATACAATGGGCTTCCAAATCTTAACAACCACTTTGATAATTTTATTTTAAAAGCAAGACCCAGACAGATCCCTAAATCACACTATATCAGTAGAAGTACTTTTAAAAACAAGCTCACTGTCATAACACTTAATATATTGTAGCTGGTACTTTAGTAACATAACCCTGTCCATATTCAATTTTCCCCAAGTTTCCTTTGATGTGTGGTTTGATTTGAATCAAGTTACAAATGAGGCCCTCACTTTGCACTAATTTTAAATCATATTATCATATTTTATAAAAATATTTTAAGCATGTAAATAAAAGTGTGTGTGTGTTGGAAAGTTGACTGAAGAATTTGTTCTCTTACAGAATTCTGTAGCAAAGCCAGTATTTCAGAAACCAGCTAAAGCTACTATGGAAGACACTTCTTCAGGATCCCCAAAAGTAGATGAGAAAAGAAGTCCATATGGACTGTGGGTACCTGTCTAAAAGAAGAAAATCCTTGGCTGAGGTTGCCTGAAACAGCACTTTATTCCAAGTTTGTGTTTCCAGCATTATCCCAACCATATAAGATGTTTAGTGGTAATTGTTGAGATTGAAAAGATTTAAATACTTATTAACATTTTAGGTTTCTCTTGCAGATGTGAGAGAGAACAAATGGACCACAGGTTACATACAGGTGGGAGTCTTGTAAATATACTTGTAAATATTTTGAATAATATCCATTGGTTATGTAAAAGTAAAATTTGTAAGATGGTAATTGATAATAAATGTTTTGTTTTTATTATTTTCGTCTCAGTGTATTATGTATATATTACCTGATGGGTCTTTGTTTAATGGAGAATAGGGACAGACATCTTGTTCAAAGCCTTGCTACTTGGGCCTCTACAGCATTGGCCTCACTGGCCTTTTTTTTTTTTTTTTTAAGATTTATTTTTAATTTAATCCCCACCCCATGCTCTGTGTCCATTTGCTTTGTGCTCTTTATGTCTGCTCATCTTCCTTGAGGAGGCACCAGGAACTGAACCTGGAACCTCCCATGTGGGGGAGAGGCACTTGATTGCTTGAGCCACCTCGTCTCCCTGCTTTGTTGTGTCTCATTGTCTTTCCTTTTTGTGTCTCCTTGTTGTGTCAGCTCACTGTGCCTACCTGTCACACCAGCTCGCTGTTTTGCTCATCTTTTCCAGGAGGCACTGGGAACCGAACCTGTGACCTCCAATGTGGTAGGTGGGAGCTCAGTTGCTTGAGCCACATTCCACTGGCCTTTTGTGGAAGCTTGTTAGGAATGTGACTCTCAAATCTCTGTCCTAGGCCTATTGATTTTTTTTTTTTTTTTTTTTTTTTAAGATTTATTTCTCCCCACTCCTTCATTGTTTGCATGTGCTGTGTCTGTTGTGTGCTGGTCTTTTTTAGGAGGAACGAGGAACCAAACCTGGGACCTCCCATGTGGGAGGGAGGCAATTAATCATTTGAGCAACCTCTGCTCACTGCTTCGTTGTGTCTCATTGTTTTCCTCCTTTTGTATCTTGTTGCATCAGCTTGCTGTCTTGCTCATCTTATCTAGGAGGGAACTGAACCTAGGACCCCTCCCATGTGGTAGGCGGGAGTCCAATTGCTTGAGCCACATTCACTTCCTGAAGGACTGTTAAAATGAATTGATGGATTGTTAGAATCCTTTTCACCTTTACTTAGCACTGTATCTGGCAGTGGAAAGAGCACTTCCTCTGGAGTCTGATTCTGACAACACTAACTTTTAACAGCTGAGCGACTGGGCAAGTCATGTAACCTCTCCAACTAAAACCCTTTTCTCATCTACAGAGGAGGCTTTTGGCTAGTCTTGGGTTGTGTGATTTCTGAGACTCACTTCTACAGTGATCTTTCTTTTCAGTCTTCATCATTTGGCTTCTTCAGTCTGTTAACATGTGTGATCCTGAAAACCTTTCCTCTTTCATCCCTCTAAATCCACAGGCTTGTTCCTTTATACCCAGTATTCCTGAAAAACAGTATAATTTATATTTTTCCTCCCTTTTTTCCCCCATAATAGCCCATTAAGGCATATCAGTCCTCATCTAAATTGATCTTGGTGGGCCCTTGCCAGGACTACCTTGCTTATTAGTTCCTCTTAGGCTTTGTAACAAGATACGGGATTGTACCCCCTCCCCCCCACTGGTCTTCATTATATGTAAATGGGATGCAGTTGCCAGGTAGGATGTCTTGTTACCATGTAAACCTGTGAACAATGTAGCAAGATGGCTCTGACAGTATCAGTGGGACTTTAGATCAGTGTTGTCCAATAAAAATATGTGAAGCTAGTAATAGTAAAAAGTATATGTTAATAAACATAAGTAATAAATTACATTTTTTTAATGTACTAAATCTTTGCACTTCTGTATTTCCGCAAGCCACATTTGGAGAGGGGGTGGCCGGATTGGGCAGCACAGTACTAGATAGCGAAACCTGTGTGGCCTTCGATTTTTCTTCAGGTACACAGTAGGGAAGCCTTGCTCAGTGAATTTACCATAGCTTGAGGTCGTCTGATTTTTGCTGAAAACATTAATCTCAGTAATAAGAAAACGTGTTCTTATGAGTGCTTACTTCCTGGAAATGCTCTTTCAAGGATTTACATGTTTGTCTTTTAATCTCCCATTTTCTATAGTGGCTCTTGGTCCTCTTCTCACCATTTCAGTAGGACTCTGTTTGGCCTGCTTCTCACTCTCCAACCTCTTGCCAATTTCCTCCACTTTATACCTTCAACAACCATCTAATAACTGATGATTCTCATACCTTTAACTCTAGCTTGTTTCCAAATTCCTGCTTAATGGCTCCAACCTGGATACTTCCAGTTCTTAAAATGGAACCTGTCTTATACTTAAGCTTATTACAGCATTGCCTGAGTGAATTAGTGGGTTTACCATCCACCCATTCATCTTCCGAGTATTCCTCAAGTCATACTAACTTCTGGGGTTTTTTTTGTGTCTCTTTTTTTTGCTTGAAGCTGCATTTGCCGGGAGTTGCCATTTCCCTCTGGCAACTATTTACCCTTTAAAACCTATGTCAAATATCATCTCTTTCTATCCCTATTAATCTTTCCCTCACCTCCTTTTCCCACAGTACAAAGCTATTAAATGTCTTTTTTAAAAGTTTTGGGGGTGGGGAGGGGGACAGAGTTGAGGACCTAAAAAGTGCGGCAAACTTTTTTTAGTAAGATTAGGTAGCATAAAATGTTAAAGCAAAAAAAAAAAAAAAAATTACTCCTCTATCTCAAATGTAATTAAATTATGACATGCATCCTTGTGGACTTTATTCTATGCCTATTTAAGCCTCTGTATATTATGAGCATCTTTTCACATCACTGTAGATCTACCTCATTCTATAATTGTGTGACTGTACCATGTTAGTTTCCCTATTCACAGTACTTTGAATACATGCCTTTATTAATAGAACTTGTATTGCCATCTTTATCAGCAAATCATAATTCAGCTTCCTAGTGGTGTGCTGAATATATATAGGTTACAAATATGCCTGACAGCGCTCCCAATCTTAGCCATGTTTTATTCACAGGACATGGCATAACTAATCTTCACTTTTATGGGATAGCTCTGACTTGAGGTTTTCTGTTCTGTATTTGCCATAATTATACTCAAATCATATGTTCTAATTTTTTTAGAGTTGAAAATAAAAGGTGCTAAATACATGTTGACTGAAATAAAGCTTATATTCCAATTAGACATGCCAAAATTGTATTTTACATATATAAATATTTTAACTTCCAAATGATACTGCTTTTGGGAAGATGGCATTTAAAAAGTACTAATCCTCTGCCTACCCTATGAACAGATAAAGGGACCTGGGGATGAATTTCTGGTAGCCACTATCTACCATAGCTTTGATATAACTTTAGCCACGTTTGTGGTTAAGAATTTTAAGCCCAGCAGGTTTCTCACATTAACACAGTAATATAAGGCACATTTTTCTAAAACAAGTGCATGGTAAGAAATACATAAGCATGGAAATACAGACATTGGTAGAAACTTAGAATACAAGTTATAAAGGAAAAGGAGCAAGCAGTTCTGGTTTATTGGTTCAGTTGGGCAGCAACACGTTCACCACTCCCTGCTTGTCAAAACAGTTCATGAGGGAGATTAGACAGCTGTTCCTCTTTCCAAGTTTTGTTTAATTTCAGCTGTGTATTTCCCATAGAATCTTTCTGCCTTCTTATTGAATTTAGCATTCCTTTCATTAATGTAGTCGATATCTGCATCATCATTATAAGGACGTCTCCGGCTATAACTGTCTCGCTTTTCAATTCTGTAATGGAAAGAAAAAGATAGTATTCGAAGCTTTTTGGTCTTAATAGGTAAGCATTATCTTTAGAAATACATTCTCCAAAGAGAGATGCTCAGTGAACTTCTTTGAATTATAATTTTATAAGTTGATAGTGCTGTCTGCTGGTCTGATGCTGAAGTTTGGAAAGAACTCAGATTCACATTGAAATATGAGGTCACACTACTTTGAGATAAAATTTTCACATACACTTTGCCACCTCTGCCTAAAAATGACCCAATCCAAAACACAGAAAAATGAATGGGACTATTTTTCAAACCAATAATTCAAGTGTTCCTAAATTTCTATCCATGTTATACTTTAAAGCCACAATTAACTTTGTCATTTAGGCATGAAATCGGTGCTAAAGCCTGAGGCTCCTTTTTGTCAGTACTTACTGCTTCTCCAAGTCTATGACCATCCTATCAATTTCCTCTGTGGAAGGTACATGTGTTCCGTGAAGAAGACTGTTTGATGTTGGATAGAATTCCTCTCCCCTGAGAAAGAACGAGTTTATGAGTAACTATAGAGTAGTGGTCAAAATGAATACACTTGGGATCATATACTTGGTCTTGAAAGAAATAAAATTCAGATTTGAAAGGTATTTAAGAACTCACCTACAGTGCTCTACTTTTACAAATGAGTTAGGTGAGGACCAGAATTTTAAATAAGACCAGGTTCATATAGTAGCAAAGCTTGAATGAGAACCAAGCTGTGCTCTCCATAATATGTTGCTCTTTCACTCTACTACAGTATTTTGTAGTGTACTTAAGACCAAAACCATTTATAAGAAATACTGCACACTATCTTAGAACACTAAGGAAGGAAAGGGCAATTTAGCATTGCTTATTACACATATGAAAGGAGAAATCCTCAACAGCTAAGATATGGTATTAGTACCAGTTAACACATCCTAGTGCTTACTGTATGTCAAGCCTTGTTTAAGTACATTAAGTCATCCTTATAATAACTGTGAGGTAAGTACTATTACTCCTTGAAAATAGATGAGGGAAATGAGGCAGAAGAATTGTGACACAGCTAGTAAGATGTGCAACCAGGATCCCAGGCCAGGAAGGAAGTAAAGCTCTGGAACTGGCCGTCTTAAATTCAAGTCCTGGTAACTAACATACAAAGTGTATGCGATCACATTGACTTAACTGTTTTTCTCTCTGTCTTTCATATGTTTCCATATCGGGTTTGATCTGCTTGGTCAACCGATGATACTGGCGTAACTGGGCAGCAGCGTAATCTAAAAATAAAATGAGAAAGACTTCTAGTTGTTGGGCAGTTATTGGGTGTTTTATTAAGTAATGCACAAGACAACTAAGCAAAGTCATGTTGTGAAGGAGTGACAAAGCTTTAATTTACCAAAAGGAGTAAAAGAATCCAACTAACTGAAGTGCAGTCTTTTTACTGATGTACTATTTGTATTTTTCCTGCATTTAGGTCTCTAGAGAATACTCCATGAAGGGAGCAAAAAAGACATATCCTTTCTTAAAACCAGGAATTTTGATGGCAATGCTTATCTAACAGGCCTATTCAATAAAGTAAAGGTCTGTTTTACCTGAAAACCCCAGATCAGGGTTTTTCCTCCTCTTTTTCCTCTCCCATCTTTCTGCATCTTCTGCACTGATCTCCAGCAACTTCATTTTCTCATAGTCTTCCCCTTTTGCTGCACATTCCTAATACAAGGGAAAAACTTTAGCTTTATTAGCTCATAAAATTTCTTGATTCCTTTTAAATCAAAAACCTAAAGACAACCATCAAGACTAAGTTGATCAATTTCCAAAGGAAATTGTGGAATCTTCTTTGATCTGTAAGAAGCAATATCTAACACTGGAAATAGGTGTGCTGGCCATATTAGGTGTCCAGAATTTTTTCTCTCATCCTTTCTGGGCTCATTTGCTCTCCATTTCCCAGTCTGCAGTAGGGTCAGGCTAGATGTCAGAAGAAGTTCTAAGTGCTGCTTCTAAGGCCAGATCTTAAGACTTTGCTGTGCCTCCTTTCACCTACTCCCCTTCCTACCTGGAACTGGCAACCTTCCAGCTTCACCAACAATGCTAAGGGATGTAAGAATAGCAATGGAATGGATACCTGAAAGGAGCAGGCCACCCCTTTTACCTTGAGCTGCTCACCCAGGAACTCAGACATGAGAAATTAATAAGCTTTAGTTTTTTTTGCTTTTGTTACTGTAGCTTAGTCTTTTACCCTTATGTTCATTGCTTATGTAGCTCTGCGTGCCGGGCACTGTTCTAAATTTTTGACATATTCTCAGAACTCCTCTAAAGTGCAGATGAAGAAACAGGCAAAAAGAGTTGTAAGTTAATTTGGCCAAGATGATAATGGGCAAAGCCAGGCAATCTGCTTGGATAAAACAATATAATTGAATCTACAGCTTATGAGGATGGCAGAATTGTACTTACTTTTTTCTTTTCTTCTTCCTGCAATTCCCGTTCCAAACGAGCTTTTTTAGCTTCCCAGTTTGCAGGTAATTTAAGTCTTTTATCTTCTTCCACAACTTCCTGGTGATTTATTTTTCGAGCTTCATTCTACCACCAGGACATAAAGAATGTCAGCATTGGCATGGAAACAAAAATTGATGTTATCTGCGTTGGTGTTTGGTGGGCCACACATAGAGGCTTGGATTTTTCCTGGAGAGGGGTGATCAAGTAAACAGCTGTATCTGAAAGTATTACTTTACTGCCTTTGGGGAACAAATGTGGTAGTGAATGGAAAGAGCACTGGTGTGGGAGTCAGAAGGCTTGAGGGATTATACTAACTTTACTATCTGGCTGTATGACTTTAAGCAAATCCTTTGGATTAAAACGTGATAGCTAGGTTAATGTGTCAACTGGGCCAGGTAATGGTGCCCAGTTGGTTGGTCAAGCAAGCACTGGGCTAATTGTAATATAAGAGTATTTCATGGACTTTAATCATCAGTAAGTTGACTGCATATGAGGCAGGCTAGTTTAGGGAATGAAAAGACAAATCTGGCAGAAAAACATGGCTGTGAAACACCTGGCCATGGAATTCCACCTGGAAATCCTCTGACAGAAAGCACCCCACAAGAATCCTCCATTTAGTATGGGATTTTGTCTAAGATTGAGAAGCAGGGAGAGACAAGCAGACACAGAAGAACGCCAAAAAAGCAAAATGAACATAGCAAGAACAAGCAGTGGCGGGGGGCGGGGATATATAAGTAAATAAAAATAAATCTTTAAAAAAAATAAAGAGCAAGTCCAGGGGAGGAGATGTGGCTCAAGCAGTTGGGCACCTGCCTCCCACAAGGGAGGTCCCGGGTTTGGTTCCCAGTGTCTCCTGAAGAAGACAAGCAGACAATGATCAGACAGACAAGGGAGCCATCTTGGGGGGGGGGGAATAATTTTTTCTTTTATTAATAAAAATTTTAAAAACAAGTACAGAGGCTAAATCATCCTTTATTTTCTTTCTGCCTGGTCCATCCAGCTCACAAGTATACTTGGGACCCATAATCTGTTATTTTCTCCCATTTCCATTCTCTCATTTCCATATTAAACTACTGGCCTAACTAAACTGGCATTTTTTAAAAAAGATACTTAGATTACATAAATGTTACCTAAAAAATGTAGGGGATTTCCATATGCTTCACTCCCCCTCCCACACTTTCCCTCAACAACATCCTTCATCAGGGTGGTACATTTGTTACAATTGATGAACACATTGGAGCATCACCACTAAGTGTGGATTATAGTTTACATTAGAGTTTAAACACTCTCCCGCACAATTTTGTAAGTTACGACAGGATATACAATGGCCTGTTATCTTTAATTGCAACTTCAGGACAGTTCCAATGTCCCAAAAATGCCCCCATATTACACCTATTTTTCCCCTCTCCTCAGAACCTCCAGTGGTGACTGCCTCCACATCAGTGATAAAAGTTCTTCCACTGCTAGAATAACAATAAGTAATTGTTGGCTTCTTCCTTTCCTAGGTGAGTCATGGACCAGGGGCTGTGTCCATAATTCACCTCAACTTCGGAATGGCCCCCGAGACTTAAGTGACTCCAGCACATTGGTTTGGAGGGTAAAGTTTTAGTCAGACTTGGAGTCTGAGATGCCAGGTCAGTTGACTGATAAAATTGTTGTAGTTGCTTGGTTAATAAAAGTGCTTCTTTTCTCTTAGAATAATGGGCACAGCCTCTAGCATACCAGCAGATTCCCCACTGGGGTGTATTCTCGAGAACTGGACAATCCTGCCCACTAACAGGCTGAAGAAGGAGAAACTGATGTTCTGTAACACCACATGGTCACAGTATAGCCTTGAAAAACAGCCAGAAATGGCCTGTTAACAGCACTCTAAATTATGACCCTATTTTGCAGTTACACCTCCTGTGTAAAAGGAAAAGGGAGTAGATTCCATATGTCCAACTCTTTTTTAAAATATATTTTTAAAGATTTATTTATTTCTTCCCCCCACCCCCTCATTGTTTGCACTCTCTGTGTCTGTTAGTTGTGTGCTTGTCTTCCTTTTAAGAGGCATCGGGAACCTCCCAGTGGGAGGAAGGTGTCTAATCGCTTGAGCCACCTCTGCTCCCTGCTTTTGTTGTGTCTCTCGTTATGTTTTCCTCCTTGTGTCTTTTGTTGTGTCATCTTGTTGTGTCAGCTTGCCATGCCAGCGCTCACTGTCTTGCTTGTCTTCTTTAGGAGGCTCCAGGAACCAAACCCAGACCTCCCATGTGGTAGGCAGGAGCTAAATCACTTGAGCCACATCCGCTTCCCATGTCCAACTCTATGGCTCTATATCAGGACAAGAGTTTAAATGGATCTTGCAGGTTGTGTTATGCTCAGGAAGTGAAACCACCCCTGCATCATATTCCCGTAGCTACCTTCAGCAGGAGTCACCAGGAGAGGGGCACCTTTCCACCCTACCAGGGGAACCAAGAACAGCCTCTACCCAATAAAGGAAGTAACCAAGATGCAGAAACAATTAGAGTCCATGTTCCTTTCTCCCTGGCAGATTTAGCTCAATGTAAAACGGAGTGATTTTCTCCTTTAGAAGCAGCTTTTTCTGTCTTCAACAACCACGATGAGGCCATTGAGCAGTGGAAGGTAAGGAAAGAGAGCAAGAAGGCTCACCTTGCAGCAGTTACCATGGGTGGTGGCCTGACAACTCAGGGTCACCCCAGCTCAGGTTCCAAAGCATCGAGATCCTGCTTCAACTGTGGAGAGCTTGGCCACTGAAAGAAAAACTGCACTAAACCACAGCAACCCTGTGAAGACCTGCCCCCTTGCCCCAGATGTGGGAAAACAGGCCATTGGATTTGGGAGTGTGCCGAATTCCAAAGGGGGGATGGAGAGGGGGCCCCCAGAGCAAAAAGTGGCTCCTTGGATCAATCCATGGAACATCAAAATGGAGGAGCCCCAGGTGACCTTTGACGTGGCAGGTAAAGAGATGATTTTTAATTGATACAGGAGCCACCTATGCAGTTCTGACCTGTCACTCCAAACCTCCCCCACCCCAAGCTGTCCAGTAGTGTGTGTTGATGGTAAATCTAAAATTAGATCCTTTACTGAGCCTCTCCTCTGCCAAATAGGAGACCTAATCCTAAACCATCATTGTCCCTGAATGCCCCACCCCCTTACTGGAATGGACTGGTAAGGATAAATAAAACCTCTAAGGTGCCTGTAGCCCAAGGGAAGAATGTGGTTCTAGATAAGGAATTAAGTGTCTTGTCAGCAGCTATTCCCCAAGAAATCAATAGTAAAGTAAATCCTATTGTCTGGGAAACTGGGATACCTGGAAGGGCCCTCCAACAACATACCTATGGCTGATTACTGCTATCTATCAGCAATGAGTGACATCTCATCCAATCAGTTGAAGGCCTTAAAAGGAGAAGTACTTTTGGCATTCAGAGAGAATCCCCCTCTCTACTTCAAATAGCCAGTCTCTTGGGGAACTCAACAAGGATCTTCATCAAGTGTCTGACTTGCAGCCTGCCCTATGGAATTTGGACTTGTGCATCCCCATTGTTGCACTGGACAATTTTATAAGATCTCTTACTATTTATGGATATCTCCTGCTCTGCTTCCCTAGAGAAACCTGATAAACTTTCCCATTTCAACTCCTCCCAAGCACACCATTCAATGGCATGAATCACATTCACAATTTTGTCGTACTCTGACCACCTCCCATTACTAAAACACAATCTCCCCAAACAGAAACCCCATACCCATCATGTATTCCCCATTCCCCTGCCCCTGGCAACCTGTCTCTCTGAGCTTGTATATTCCCTGAGAGTTTTGTTGTAGAGAAAGCGGCTTAAATTTAACATCCTAAATCTATAACAATCTCATTTTCTTTGATACCAACTTAACTCTAGTAGTAAACACAAACTATGTTCCTATTCTTTTGATCCCCCACCTTTATGTAGTTCTTGTCATAAATTGCATGTTTATGAGTCTAGAACCACTGATTTATCATCACATTTTATACATTTGCTTTTTAGATCCTATAGGAATTTAAAGAGTTATAAATGAAAAATACAATAGTACTGACATATATTTACCCATGTCGTTACCCTCATCAGAGAGCTTTCATTTCTTCATGTGGCTTCGATCTACTGTGTATTGTCCTTTCTTTCAATCTGCAGAACTCTCTTTAGCATGTCTTGTATGGCTGGTCTAGTGGTGATGAACTCCCTCAGCTTTTGTCCATCTCGCAATGTCTTAATCTCCCCCTCATTTTTGAAAGACAGTTTTGCCATATATAGAATTCTTGGCTGGCAAGTTTTTGCTTTCAGGCACTTTAAATAGATGTCTTCCCACTGTCTTCTTGCCTCCATCGTTTCCAATGAGAAATCAGCATTGAATCTTTATCTTTGGCACTTCAGTTTGACATGGTATGGGTCTATTTGGGTTAATCCTGTTTGGAGTTTGTTGAGGGTCTTAGATACGTAGATTCATTTTTGCTAAATTTGGGAGGTTTTCAGCCACAATTTCTTTGAATATTCTTTTTCTTCTCCTTCTGGGACTACTGCAATGCGTATAGTGGTATGCCTGATGGTGTCCCACAGGTTTCTCAGGCTCAGTTCACTTTACTTCATTCCTCTCTTCAGACTGAATGTTTCCAATCATCTTGTCTTCAAGTTCTCTGATTCTTTTTTGTCTGGAATGCCCCAAGTCAGTCCTCCTCATTGATGGTTCCTAATACTTTAATCTTCTCCTTTGCCTGGGCCATTGCTTCCTTTTTCTTTGTTTGTTTTATAACCTTTTGTTGAAACCTGGAAATTTTCATATTTTAACGAGTAATCACTTTAATTTAGACTCTGAGGCTTCTGTTCCTTAAACTTGTATCTAAATAATGTTATGAAAGAGCTTCCTGGATGGATGGATGGATGGATGGATGGATGGATGGATAGAAGGATGGAAGGAAGGAAGGAAGGAAGGAAGGAAAGAGGGACAGAAACAGGGAGGGAAGGAGAGGAAGGACATTTTCCAGTCTTTGCAGATTGACCTATGTATGCAAGTACTCATGCAAAGAATGAGAGAATAGCTTCGGGCCAAAGGCTTAGGGTCCTCCCTGATCCTTTCTCCCCAAGAAGATGGTCTTGGGCATGCCCATGTGGCCCTAGGAATTCCCCATTTACCTGGTTCACTTCTTCCTTAGGAAACAGTTTTCTCATGTCCTTGGGAAACTGCATTGTATGTTCTACAGGCTGCAATCCCTTGCCCCTGACAGCATGAGTTGACTGCTCTCCCACAGCAGTTCTGTAGAAGAGTTCCAACAGCTGCATTTACACATAGGGTAAGCTATAGGATGGTGAGTCCCTCAGGCCACCAATAGATGGAAAGGATCTGACATACATGCTCCCAGTATGTACATGAGGGTTACTTTATTCTCTCCATAACTAGGACCAGGGATCTGCACTGGGTGTGCAGACTGCTCCACACTGATTGGTGGGGGGTGTGAGAGGGGTGAGCCAGGGTGCCACGAGATCCCATCACTTTTAAGTAGACTTTTTCTGGATTCGCTGCTCACTCTGTTACTGTAGTCCTTTAACTTCTCTGGAGCTCTGAGACAGATGTTTCTGCAAGTTCTTGCTGGTGTTCAGTGTTTCTGTGAGTGGACAGAGCCTGGGAGCCTGAAGCACCACCATCTTGACCAGGGCAAGGGATGGTTTCTCTTAATCTTGATTAGGTTGAGGAAGTGTCTCAGGTACTAATGGTTTTAACACCTTTAATAACACCTCCTTAGCTTCCCCTTAAAAATAAAAAAGGGGGTAAGACACACCACTGGAATGCGGTCAGCAAAATCCAGTAGTGGAAACCATAGGAAAAAAAAAAACACCATAAAAAAGACAAAAACTAAAAAGAAAAAAAGATGAAAGTAGAACCTATAGATTAATAAAGAAAAATCCCCAGTTACAGTAGTACTATTAAATATATTTAAATAGTGATTAAAAAAAAAACACTAGGCAGGTGGTATATACTTATTACGTAAATCATGAAGGTGGTATGAGGATTCCAGCCTAATTCCCTCATTGTTTACGAAGATTCAGAGAAGTTTTCAAGTTACAGGATTTGTGGTGGCTTTAGGCCAAGAAGCCAAGTCACCTGATTTACAGTTATTTTTTTCCACCTATAACCATAATACTATCATCATACTCCCCAAATAGTTAATTCCTTTATCAAATATTCTGTTCAAATTTTCCTGGTGGACCATCAGTAATTATTGTGTTTATTATTTTTATAGTTTGTTTGAACTGGGATCCAACAAGTTCCATACATTGTGGTTAGTCAGCACATCTCTTAAGGCTTATGTAATCTACAGGTTCTTTCTCCATCTGTTCCCCCCCACACCTCGCCTTTTTTTGGGAGGGTAGTAGTGGTGGTGGTGAAAAAACCCAGATTGATTAACCCATAGTTACCTAAACTGGGTTCTGTTAATTGCATCCCTATGATATCCTTTAATGTGTTCCTTTGACCCCTGTTTCCTGTAAATTGGTCATCAGATCTATAGCTTTATCCAGTTCAGGTTTTAGCAAGCCATTGATGTTAGTCATTGATGATTACTACCTAGATCCTTTGATTCATTAGAGATTGCAAAAACGGTAATGCTCTAATTCTGTCATTGCTTCTTAACATATTATTGGATCTTGCATTTTTCTACAGTACCTCAAGTAAATTAATTGTGTGTTCAACTGTTTTTTAGTTTGAGTTTTTCTGGGCAAATATACACAATTTGACAACCATCCCCACACATAGCTTTGTTTCCAGGTTTCCAGTTATACCCAGCTGTTTGCTGGACTCTTACCCTAATAAGAACTGTTTGCACTTGTCCCTACTGCTTGGATACCTCCTCCCTCAACTGCTGTACTTGTCTAATAATAGCGTACTTATCTTTCAAGTGGCTTAGTTGTCACTTCTTACAAGAAGTATTCCTGCACTTTCCTAAAGCCAGTTAGTCTTTTTCTTCTCTGCACTTCTGAAGCACTCTGTTCTTCTAACATGGTACTCACCAAGAGGTGGAGTAACTATGGGCTATGTAGCAGCAGTCTCTAGTTAAGGCAGAGGTCTTAACTGTACCACTATATTCACACTGTCTAGTTGGCTGTGGCACATTAGAGGCTATTGGGGCTGCTTCTGGATGAATAAGTGAGTAACAAACTCACTGCGTGACAACAGACAAAATTCCTTAACATCTTTAGTCCGCATTATCCCCCAACATAAAAAGAAAGATTTGACAGAATCACTTGAGCTGTGGGGGTTGGGGGACGGAGAGAGGTTGCTTTAAAAATACCAGAAACATCAAATCCCACATTCTGAAAGTGGAGCCTGAGCGTGTTTATTTAAAAAAATAAATTCTCAAAATGAGCCCAGTGTGTTGTTACGGTTGAGAAACAACTGGCTAGAGCTTTCATCTAGGGGGACGATCCATCTCTGCGAGTTTGTAACGCGCGCTGGCTCGGCTTCCTCGTCCCTCCACCAACGCGCACTAGCCTAGCCAGGTGACAGGTGGCCTCTGTGACTACTCACCCGCTTCAGGTGCAGCTCCCGGAATTTGCGCAGCCTCTGTTCGCGCTTCTGGGCAGCCAGGTCCTCGGCCGCGGTGAGCGGCTGCTCCTCCTCCGCGCTGGCTACCCGCACCTGCGGCGAAGAATGCGGCTTCAGGCGGGGTCGGCTCAGCTTCTGCCGCTAGTCCCGACAGGTCGCGCGGGTCCCTCCCTCGCCGCCCCCGATCCCACGGCACCGGCAACCAAACATCGTCTCCGCGTCTTGGTCCGACTTTTAGCCGGAAGCTTCCCCTACCCCGCCCCTAACCCCTGGGAAAGAGCCTGCCACTCACCTCAGCCTTAGTCCCCGCCGCCATCCCCCAGTAGCGATTGTTTCCCGGGACTTCCGGCAACAACAAAGTTTTCCCATGTTACG
>PVKH010013248.1:0-10874 GCA_004027955.1 Chaetophractus vellerosus | reverse complement strand
TATCCTACCTACCTACCCAATAAAAGAAGGCCTTTAGAAAAATTGTATTGACCCAACTTGTCCTTCTAGATTCATGACTTTTTGAACTTGGCTGGACCATTAGATCAAGGGCATAAATAATTCATCTTCTTTCTTGGCCTCATATTCTTAAAGAATCCTTAGGCCACTCCAGCATATCATCATCAAATAAAACTATTTGTTTAATAATGAGTTTGACAGCTATTTTTGCTTACTACACATTATTAATTCCTCTGCAATCCACTACTTTGAAATATTTTCAGTTGATTTGTTTCACTCACATGCTTTTCAGAAATATTTCATCGTTGGTAAAATTTTTGAATTCCTGCTTGACTAAGATTAAAACATATTTTGTGATCATATTGCAAAGATCATTTGGCTGGATATAAACTTCTAGGTTCAAAATTATTTTTCCTTACGTAATTGAAGATATTGCTTCTAATACCAATCAATACCTACTTCCTTGTGAAAGAGTGATGTCAATATGATTATTTTCCTTTGTTCATAGCCTATGTTTCTCTCTGGAAGTGGGTGAAATATTCTTTTTATCCCTGGAGGTCATAAATTTCCTCCAGAATTTGATGGGCCCTTGTAATTGTTCACCTCAAGGAGGTTTCCATCTGTAATATTTCATTTTCTCCTTCTGAAACAACTATTAGAAAGGTCTGGAAGCTTCTGGATCTCCCTCACTAACCCCTATCATATAAACTCAGAGTTTCCCTCTCAGTCCATTGGCCTTGTGGTCTGGGTGGGTCTCTTCGTTCAGTCCTCCAGTTCACTTTTTGGATTTTAGTCTGTATCAATTCTGCTATTCAGTTCCCTTCTGGGGTTTTCATTTTAGCAATAATATTGTTGATTTCCAGGAACTCCAAGTGCTTCTTTTTCATATTAGCCTGTTCTAGGTTATAGATGTCATACACACCTAAATCTCTGAAGATAATTATTTATATGTCATTATTTTCTCTTTTCTATCAACGGTCTCCCTGGTGGTGGTAGATTTTCTGTTTAAGTTGGTGCCTCTCTCATAATTTTCCTGATCACTTAATGTTGGTTTTCTGTTCCTATACGGATGAGAGTTTAGCCTGAATAATGTTGCTATCTGTATTTTCTTTCCTGAAACCAGGGGAGACTCACATTCCATTGACAGTCAATATAGGCTCCAATTCTGAGTCTCAGTTTTCCGTTGCTCTGACATGAAGGAGATGCATGTTCTAGTGAGCTTACATGTATTATGCACCAGTACTGAGTTTATTTCTCAATGGTCGTGCACTTGCCCTGGCGGCCATCAGGGACTCCCCTCACTTCTCTTGGAAGCTCCAGTGTCAAAATCCCCTCTTCAGCAGTAGTGACCCATCCTGTGTGTTCTGGGTACAAATGCTGGAATCAGCAACTCCTAACACAGGGGGTGGACCTGGCCTTTGGTTGACCTTGGATTAATTGCCAGCTGGTGACTTATGCACAGCTCCTTCCTGCAGCTCTCCATCTCTCTGAGTTATTCCAGAATTTTTCTGGGAAAGATCATCTTTGCTTGATAGTGTACTCTTTTACCTGTAGGTAACTGCAAGTTCCTCAGTTCTGCTGTGTACTTTTGCTCTGTTTGTGCTAAAACTTCCAGAAAACCCTGACTATGTTTGTATGCTGCTCACCCTCCTCCTGATTGTCTGATGTTTCTGTTGATTTAGTTCAGTATTTTTCCAGTATTTTCAGTGGAACATTCCTGGGGAGTGTCTTAGTTTGCCAAAGGGCTGCTGAGCAAAGTACCAGAATACTACTGGCCTTTATAAAGGGGATTTATTTGGGGTAAAAGCTTATAGATCCAAGGTCATGAAAAGTACAAATTAAGGCACCATCAGAGATGCTTCTCACCAAAGTCAGCTACTGTTGATCCAGGCGTGTTGCCATGTGGCGAAGCAAGATGGCCGCTGATCTCTGTCTGGGTCTTTTCTTACCCTCTGAGCTTCCTCTCTCAGGCTCAGCTGCTCTGCTTTCCACTGCAAGCTGGCAGAGTGCTTGTCTCTTAGGTCTTCCTATATTTGTCTTGGCTGCTCCGCTCTCTTCCCAAGGTCAGCTGTAAGCTCTCAGGCAAATGGCTCAGCTCTCCCAGGGGCCTCAGCTGTTTGAGCCTCGACACATGGCAGGATGTAAAAGGGCAGAGCTCTCTCTCTCTCTCCCTGTGACTGTCCATCCATGTGAGTTCCTTTATATCAGACCCAGCCAGGGGGTGGGAACTCAACCTGAGTCATGCCTTACTGACACAGTGGAATCAAAAGCACTAAAGCAATCTTAATAGGTAGCCTAATCAAAGACCCCTCAATTGAATTTAATGCAATCAAAGGGTGTCACACCCAGAGGACTAGATCAGTTTACAAACATAATCTTTCTGTTTTGGGGATTCATAAAATAATCTCAGACTGCCACAGGGAGTATAGGTAAGCTTGCATTTCCAGTTAGCCTGAGGAATCAGAAACCGTTTTTCAATCATTTCTAACTTTTGCAGAACATAATTCAGAGAAAACAAAATCAACCAAATTCTATTTGTTTTATCTGCTCTTTTTCAGTTTAACTTTTCCTTCCATTTGTGGGAAGGTATTTTGAAGTCATTCTGAAGGTGACCTGAACATTGATATTATTAGTTAGAATAAAAATAAAGCATGAAAGTATCAGATTAGCATTGAAGGCTACACTGGTCGTTCTGCTACTAAGTGATATTGTGTTGGTGCTTTATTTCTGATTACTCCTAAATAGTCTTTTTGAAAGAATGTGAGGTTAACATTGTAAAACTACATACAAACCAGTCGTTTCAATTTCAGCACACGCGGTGGCTCTAAGGTTTCTCAGCTCTTCTCCCTCCAGTACATGCCGTGGTGCTGATGGCAAACTGGTGGTGCCCGGGACACGCCACCCAGCAGTGACCCAGGGAACCTGTGAGCTAGCCTGCATCGTAAGTCAGCAACAACTGGAAACCCAGAAGGCCTAAAGATACCTGCTCCCCATTTCTCTTATTTATAGGGAGCTTATCCATGATTTAAAAACCTGAGAAACCTGGAATTGTGCCCTGAAATTATTTCTTTAAATCCCACACAAGAGTGTCAGCGCCTCAGGACGGAATCACTCAGTAGCACCTCAGTGAACATGGCTCACCCGACTGCACTAACCCTTCTTCTCAGTAATTGGTTGTGATACGTAATAGTCACATGATCATATCAAAAATTAAACATGCTTAAGGCTAGCACGGACTCACGCGCATTATTTTAATTTGATCCCAACAACTCACCTAACAAGTAGGTATTCATATTCCATCCATCTAGTAGAGGAGAAAATTGAAGTCCAAAGAGATGAACTAATCTGGCCTCCCCTTCCTTTAGGATTGGCAGAGCCAGGCTTGGGCCATCCCACTGCTCAGTCTTCCCAATGCTATGTAGCTTAAGCACTGCTGGAAAATGTTATGCTTTTAAAATATGGTAGCAATTGCTAGGAATTCCTCCCTATGCCACAAATAATAATATTACCAGCCAATGTTTATGGTCTGGACATAAACTCAATTAGTTTGCTTTATGGTGTTCATCTCTGATGAAAAAGGTGGAGCAAATAAGGAGGATAGTCATCTATTTCTTCAAATTTTAATAACCGCTTAATTGGAGATTGTTCTACAATTCTAATTCTGATTGCTCTAAGCCTTGTGTTTTATAATCACACATTCCCCTACTTGCCTACAATAAATTCCTTATTATAAGACACCATAGTTTATTTACAACTCAGTGACATCCAAACCCTGAGAGAAGTCACGGTGAGCTTCGAGTGTGAAAGAGCAATCACTGGTAAAACGTCGTGGTTTGAACATTGCTAGGTCTCACCGCAGGGCCTGGATAGCCATGATTTTGGTAGGAAGATACATTTCTTTTCCACATAAAATGGGTTTTCTGTGGTAGAAATTTCGCAGTGAGAAATGTTGGATGCCACTCCTCATTCCATTGTTGATGAACGAGTGACTGGCCACGCCAGGTAATCTCTTGAGTGCCCTGTCTTGGTTTACCTGAGCTGCTGTCACCAACACCACACAGTGCATCGGCTGAACAATGGGGATTCGTTGGCTCAAGGCTTTGAGTTGGAAGTCAAGCATCCAGATATCAAAATGGCTTGCTCTCTTCCCAAAGACTGTTTTCTGGGGTTGGCTGCCGCTGATCCTGGGGGTGCCCTGGCTTTCTGCCCCATGGCAACGTCCTCTCCTCTCTCTTCCTGGTTCAGCTGGTTTCCTGCTTCTGGCTCCTACCCGTGGCTTTCTCTTTAAAGGCCTCCAGTCACAGGTTGAAGGCCTGTCCTGCTTCAGCTTCACACACCTCAACTAAAAGTAACATCTCCAAAAGGTCCTGTTTACAAATAAGCTGAGATGAAGAACCTGTGCTTCTTGGGACCCGTAACTCAACCTACCACATCCCCTGTGAGGTTTTGGGCGAGTATATACCCAAGATGCCTTCCAACCTGAAAGTCCTTCATTCCTTAACTTTCCCATTTTTTCATTCCTTAGTAAATGTTTGCTGAACACCTACTATGTAGCTGGCAGGGTTCTAGGGGTCCAGGATACATCAGCGAGCAAAACAGAAAAAACTCCCTGCCCCCCCTAGAATTTAGGGTAGCATGGAGGAAACTGGCAGTAAGCAAGAGATGTAATAACTAAGGGAATTAGGTGGTATATTTGAATACCAAAGAACAATGTAAACTAGGGCCAGGTGTGCATGGGATCTATTTTAAATCCATGGTCAGAGTGGGCCTCCTTGAAAAGGTGAACTCTGCGCAAATTCTGGAAGGACAGGGAGCCAGCCATGCAAGTGTGGGGCCAGGGCGGGAGAGCGTCTCAGACAGAGAAACAGCAGTGCTAAGCCCCGGCCGGGAGTGGTCCTGAAGTTCAGGGCCCTGTGGTTAGAGCGTAGGGACCGAGACGGTGAGATGGAAGGAGATGGGGTCGCAGAGCAAAGGGGAGGGGGGACAGACCTTGAGAGCACTTTTCTGCCATAGTAAGGACACTCTTATTTTCTGTGCTTGTGGGGCCCAGTTCTAGAAAACTCCAGCTACTGAGTGCTTGAAATGCCTCCTTGATGGCTTAATGTACTTGGGTCTTTGAGAATTCTTGCCTCCGATTAGGCAGGAGATGAGGGAAGAGACTGGCCTCTGAAGAGGGCAGTTGGGGAAGCAATTGCCTTTGGGAAGGTTAGCGATGAGTTGCCTCCTGGCCTTTTATATGTCAGAATCTAGAGATAGAAAGAGTGATAGAGGGAGGGTGGGAGGGAGGAAGAGAAGGAGGGAAGGAAGGAAGGAAGGAGAAAATGAATTAATGTGTTTGGAGGACCACGTGACCATTTCAATAATTGCATTAATTGGCATTAAAATGGATGAGGCGTTAGTGTTTTTCCTAATAAATAGGCAGTAAAGTCAATCAGAACACAGAAGGAAAACCCCATACCTGCCCTGTCGTTTCTGTGCTGTGTATTTGGCTTTATCTCTCTCTACACCTCTAATCCCAGAGGTGTAGAGGTGGTCAGCAGCTTATCCTATACCTTACACCCACACACGGAGTGGGGTTCATGCACAATGATATGTACAAATGTGATAAATTTGCATTAGCATGGACAGCATTGCTTTATGTCTAGCCTTTACTGTTTTGGCTTAAACCCATAGTCTCTCCTTTTGAGTGAAATTTCCCTTTTCACTACTTTTGATTTTTTCTTTCCTGTTCTATAGAATTTGAGTTTTCAGATTAAACCTTGTGAAACTGTGCACAGCTAAGGATGAAAAATCAACTCAGTTCTTCTCTGTCCCCATCAGTGGTGGTTAAAGACCAGATCCCTGGCAAACAGCTGAGAGTAGCTGGGAGCCAGACACAGCAGAGATTTCCTCCTCGCACACTCATTCTGATGAGCTCGATATGAAATGAAATGCATGAAGGGCTTCTGCTACCCAGAGCCATCCGCTGAGAGGCTCTCAGTCGGTACCAGTGACCTGACAGCAGCTCCCTGGAGCTTCTGGCTCTGTGAGAGAGGACCTTGAGGGAGAGTCAGAGTCGATGTCTTCAGTCCTTTACTGGACCTGATACCCATCCTATTCTGGAATTTAATCATTCCCTCTTGTGTTTTCTATGACCTCTTCATTCTGTTGTTGAATGTTTTCCTACAAAGGAAGGCTCATTCTAAGTAAATGCTGAGGTGTTTCCTTGTTGAAAAATTTAAACTAAATTTAATTTTAGATTACATAGTATTCTTTACTTCTGATTATCTGTGTTTTGATTTAGCAAGTAGTTCTCTTCTAGTTTTTCTTGCCCTACATTATAGGTAGTTGCCTTGGCTATAATATAACCTTTGGATATTGTAATGGTTTCAGAGTTTTATTTAATCGTGAATTCCAAAAATATAAATTGGATTATTCTTGTAAACTGATCTGTTCATCTGGGCATGATTAAGTTATGATAAGGGCATTGACTGGGCCCCGCCCCTCGGTGGGTGTGGTCTCAAGTATAAAGGCTAGGCAGCAGATCTGAGTTGCAGAGATTTGGAGAAGCAGATTTGAGAAGCAGTTCTGATGTTGGAGTGAGCCAATCGCCAGATAGGCTACAGCTGGCCTTGTGGAGAGACGCAACACAGAGAGTCTCATGGTCTACAGCTGAACTTGTGGTGGAAGCAGAAGCTAAGCCCGGAGAGAAATGCAGCCCCGGGAACAGAGGAACCCAAAGGCCTGAGCCCTTGCAGACTTCGGCAGCCATCTTGCTCCAACACGTGGACTTTGGTATGGGAAGAAATGTATGCTTTGTGGCCTGGTAACTGTAAGCTTCTACCCCAAATAAAAACCCTTTATAAAGACCGACCAATCTTTGGTATATTTCAAAAGGCACACCTGTGGCTGACCAAAACAGATATAATAAAACCTGGATTATAATGCAAGCATCATTTAACATAATGCCCTTATTTGTATATTCTTTCAATCCATTTTGACTTTCAGGATAGAAATGATTACTTTGCATTATATGATGTTTACCATGACTAAATCAATGTGTCTATGTTAAACCAAATTTTAGAATATCAACATAGAAGTAGTCATATTATTTATTTGGCAGTTAATTTTTTTTAAAACTATTTCAAATAGTAAGATATTATTGATGCATGAGTTATCTATTGAATAAAATTTGTGTAAAATTAGAATTAATTATTTTCAAGAATATTAACCATTTTGCTTTTTTAAAATAATAGACAGTTATAAGGTATTAAAAATAGGTCTTCTGCTGTGAATTGTCATGAAAAAAACTCTTGAGAGAAGATGACTATTATCTTCACCGAAAGACAGAAATCTACACCATCATTTTAGTCTTTAGTGGTTTTCCCATTGGCTGTAATGAAAACACATCGTGTGGAGTCCTTAAGTGGTCCTTCAGATTTCCAGGGGATTTCCCTCTGGCCATTGTGGTACCAAAACACTTGACCTAATACATGTATTTTCTCAATTTAACATGTTGATGGTATGATGGTATTGCAAACTCACGCTCCTATTGAAACGACCGTGAACTTGTAGTAAAGTTCCTTGGAAGAGAGTAATGGTTAGTGAAGTTGACCAGAATGAACTTGGTAGTGGTAGGCTGATTGATGGGATAAGATGGTTTGACACCTATTGGAGAGTTGTGCTTATAATCAGGGGTGTCAAGGAGGGTTTGGGGAAGTAAAGAAAGAAGAAAAAAGGGAAATTAATTTGGAAAAAGTATGTAAGATTGATTGAAGACTGAAAACACTGAAGCCAGAGAGAAAAATGAATTGGAAAAACAATCAAACTGAACATGAATATATAAAATACACACTAAACTAGGATTTTGGAAGAGGATGGAAAATGTAGGGGTGATGTTTTCATGCAATTTAGTTTTCTGAACTGATTTTGCCAGAAAAAATGTTACGAATTGTATTAATCAGCCAAAGGGGTGCTGATGCAAAGTACCAGAAATCTGTTGGATTTTATAAAGGGTATTTATTTGGGGTGAAAGCTTACAGTTGCAAGGTCCTAAAAAGCCTGACTCAAGGTTGCTTTCTCACCAAAGTCAGTTGCCATGTGTTGAAGCAGGATGGTTGCTGATCTCTGCCTGGTTTCTCAGGGTTTCCTCTGTCAGTCTCTGGCAAGGGCTTGTTTTTTTCCAGGTCTTCTTAGCTGCTCAGCCACTCTGTTCTCTTCAGCTACAAAGTATCAGGCAAATGACTTGTCTCTCTTCCTGGGGCTTCAGCTGTTTGAACCTTCTCCTTTCTGTCACATGGAAGGGCTGAAATGACCAAGTTCTCTCCTCTTCCATGTGTCTTCTTGAGTGAGTGTCCATTTACACAGCCCACCAAGGCACATGGACTCAACCTGAGTTACGCCCTACTGATGTGGTGGAATCAAAGCCCTAATCTTAACAGAAAATTTAATCAAGACATGCCAGCTGAATCTAATGCAGTCAAAGGGTATCACACCCAGAGGAACAGACCAATTTATAAATATAAATTTTTTTAGGGGTAGATTCACAAAAGTTATCTCAAACTGCCACAAAAATAAATATAATAAAGTCAGTCCCTTTTAAATTTTTGTGATGTATAACCAGGATTTATATAAAAAGAGAGCTCAATTTAGTTAGACTCTACAGAGTTGCCCTATTATTATATCAACATGTTGAATTGGAAACTTCATGCATTTTTATTTTTATTTTTATTATTTAAATTGTCATAGTTTGCATGAATTTGAAGCTTAGTACCCACCAAATCCTGGAACTGGATCTCATACCTGAGATGAGTGTTTGCTTATGAGAATAGAAGTAATTGGCATAAATTCTTTTCATATTGACTATTAGCTTATTTCATTTACTTAGAAGCAAGATAAAAATTGATCAATATTAGGAAATGTCTACTTTTCTAAAATTTTCAATTTGATTATAGTTGAAAAGTCTCACAATTCAGAGTTCCAAATTTGGGGCAAGTTTTTCAATTTTTCTGTAGTCTGTGCTCGTCGTCCTTTCTCTACGGCTGGATTTCTGACTTGGCTTCCAACTTCAGATGATGGTACTTGGTGGAATTCATGCAACGTCAGCGTCAGCATGGTACCAGCCACGGGACGTGGCGTGCGGTGGTTACTGCCTCCTCCCCATTGGCAGAAATGCAGGTACATTTGGAAGCTAAGGGGAAAAAAATGAAGAAGTAAGATTTTTTCACTAGGAAGAAAGACATCGGAAAAGAAAACAGCAACCCTATTACAATACATGAGAATTACTATCCATGTGTTTTGTTTTGTTTTCTCCTAGTCTTACTTTTCCCATCTGTGATGGTCAGGCTAATGTGTCAACTCAGCCAGGTAATTGTGTCCAGGTGTTTGGTCCAGCAAGTACTGGGCTAATTGTAATACAAGAGCATTTATGGACTTCGGTCACCAGTGAGTTTACTGCATGGATGGCTGATTATATCTGCATCAATCAGCGAGATTGGAGCAAGAATGGATGACGCTTTTATCCATTCAGTTGACTGCCATAAAAGGGAACTGATTTCAACATTCAGAGAGAATTTCCCAGCTCGTCGTTTGACAGCGAACTTCTCCCAGGAACTCATCGAGGACCCTTCATCAGTCTTTCATCGGAGCCCCTGGCTTGCAGCCTGCCTGCAGAACCTGAACTTGTTTATCCCCACGGTCACGTGAGAGACTCTTATAAAATCTTATATTTTTAACAGATATCTCCCGTTGATTCTGTTTCCTGAGAGAACCCTGACTAAAACACCGTCTAAAAGAAAGGATTAAATAAGTGATTGTTAAAGTACATTACAGCTCATAGATGCCATAATATGTCACATCTGAGGAAATAATCAATGTAACAGCATGAAAGTTAGGTACAAAAAGAGAAAAGAGCAAAATATATATTAATCCTTAACTTTGTTTTTGTGTTTAAATGTAGATTTCTTGAAAAGCCTAGGAAATGACTTTTTGGGGGTTTACTTTGATTAATTTTACTCCTTAGATAAACAATTAGAATTGTGCAAGTTTGTTGGTTTCAATGCTCACTGTTTCTGTTTCCCTTCTTGTTAAACCTCTTAGTCCTTGTGCTTTAAAACGTCATGAATATTGATGCTAGTGTATTCAAGAAGAATGTCTTGTAATTCACAGTGTTAAATATTTTCTACACAATACTTTGCCTTCTGAAATTACTTGTATGCTCTCAAATGCATTTAGTGTGAGGCTTCCCTTTGCTCCAGTAACTCAAACTTAATCTGACATAGGCAAGGTTTTATAGGATCAAGGAATTCTAGTTTCATATCTCCTCCAGATTTTTACATTTGGAAGATGGTTATGGGTTTTACTCATGGCCAGTTTGGTACACAGAAATTGATACAACAAAACCACTCAGAGGTCCAATTAATCAAAAGAAATATAATTTACAAAGCCTTTCTTTATAACTCACAATCTGTAAAGATGGAAAATATTGCAAAATATTGAGCTGTCATGTGCCAGAAACTCTATTCTGTCATTAACCACTCATTTGGATATCCTTATGCCGCTAATAGCTAAACAATGAAGAGTTGCTTCTTTTCTGTTTTTCTTTCTGTTATTAGGTGTACACTGTTGAGGAATCTGGACTAAACCTCCTGGTGTGGTCACTGATTGGAAACCAAGGGCCAGGGTGGACGTACGGCCATGTGCCTCTCTCTAGTCACAATCCCTTCAAGGTAGCATTTGAAGCTGATTTGGGTGCGGCCAAGGACATCTTTATTGCCCTTGATGACATCTCTTTCACCCCAGAATGTGTATCTGGAGGTAAGTGATTCCTTCAGAAAGTGTTGCATTTAATATTTAAATAGGTAAGAGTTGGGAATTTC
>PVKH010013247.1:0-16952 GCA_004027955.1 Chaetophractus vellerosus | reverse complement strand
AAGCTGTCTGGACACTGGAAATAATTTGACTTGATGATTACCACTCCCTGAACTCTAAGGAAGATGTAATGTCTGCAGGAAATTAAACCTATGAAAGGTTGTGTGATTAGATGAGCATATTTATAAGCTGTTTCCTCCTGTGTGTTCTCTCAGCATTCTGTGAATACTTTTAATATAGTACCTAGAGAACATCTTGTAATTATTTCGCATGTTTGTTGTTCCTATAAAATTGACCTCCTCTAGGATTGCAATTCTTTATCTTTCCCCTCTCTAGATGACCAGGATGAAATACAATGTATGCCACAAGTATCCTCTTTAAAAAAGGTGTAAGATTGATGAATTTTGACAATGTTAAATTTATGAAAGCATGGTTATTGCTTTAAATGCTACAGAAAGAGAATCCACCATGTGTAATTCTGAACCAAATGAATCCATTTTATGAATACTATCTTATTTGCAGTATAGGAAAGTCCAAAAATTATTTCAAAACTGGGCATTTTAATCAAGAATATATTAATTTACATAAACACACACAACTTACTTGTATAAATATCTTATGAAAAAAATGACAGCAATCTATTTTCAAGAGGGAGGGTCAGAATTCATTTAACACTGTTAATATTAATGGAATGAAAATTCAAGGAAAATTAGTAGTTTTTAAAATATCACAAAGAAATTTCATAACATGAATATATCAATAATTAAAGGATCTCCCATGTATTATTTGAGAAGTTTGGTCATCCACACATTTCTAAGGCCATCATAATTGAAAAAAAATTTTTAACAAAGAGTAAAAGGAAGAAAATAATTGAACTATTTGTGTGGAGATATATACTTGAAATATTTTAAAGCTGGAATGTGCTCGTGCTATCCTGCCTACCCTGATGTTATCAGAATAGTGTGGTAATTGTGTTTTTCCTTTTGCAGTTTTGTTTCAGGAGGGATGGGTGATTCTCAGGGTATCTGATTTTGTCTGGTTCTGATCAGCTTTCTAGAGTAACTGGAATTTTCCCATTCAATTCCTAACTCATGTCAAACATATTTTGTATTTGGTTTGTTTCTAAAGAGAAGGAGCATTTTGTCACGATCTGTCACTGAAATTGAAAAGACTAATAGGCAGGAAAATTAATTATATAATTTTGTTTCTATTTTTTACATATCTATACTTTTATCTGTATCTATATTGATTACTTTGACAAGGTCTGAGAGGCTATGGAATTTTCTTACTATTTTGTTGTAATTTTTCATTGTATTTGTATGTTATACATGCGTCCACATGTGCACACACACACACTTTTTTCTTCCTAGACCTTAGTTAAAGAGAGTTAAGTTAAAAACTCTCCTTAGTTTATCACATGCTATGAATAGCAATCCATGAAACCCATCACATTTTATCTTTTTTCACATTATCTCTGATCTGCGCTCCCATTTTCCTCTTTCACTAAATGCACATACTGAAATATGTCCTTTGATTCATATGTATCCTTGTAAACTATTTATTGCTGCTTTTGTTTGTAGGTGTTTATGGATATTCCACGTTCATTTTTCATAACTGTTCTCACATTTTGGATTTCATTCTGTTACTTTTCATGCTCAACTACATGTCGGAAAATCTATATTTATATTTGCATTTGCAATTAGAATATTTGTCTTAGGTTTCCCTAACGGACCAATCAGTTGGAGTAGAACTTTCTTATGAAATTTTAAACTATCTTCATTTTCACTTAACCTTTATTTCAATCATGCTCAAATTCCTTCAGTCTCAGGCAGCTTCTCAGGCTTACCTTTACTTTCCATTCTTTTCCTCCTCCTAAAATCCCCCTTCTTTCCTGTTTGCTTGGCAAACTCTTCCTAAAGCACTACTTCTTTATCATTTGAGTCAGGATCTATTATTAGCAAGTTAGTGTAACAAATAAAATAAAGTAAAACTTAAATTGGCTTAAACACACACACACACACATACACACACCAGCATAGAAATTCTCATTTGAGGGTGAGTTAGTAGGGGGATTGCTTTTTCAAGTTTTATTTGTTGATAATTTCAAGCTGTCATTACATATTTTGAACATCTTCACTTTCTTTAAATTTTCGGACAAGTATGCCTTTTGCCAACTCAGTTGTCCCTCCTGTTTTAATACTTTCAAACTTGCCTATTTATTATCATCTTTTGCTATTTCACATTTTAACATAGGTATATTCTCTATAGATATACATTCATTGACCTACCGCTCCAATATTATGACTTACCATGCTTTTAAACAGACACAAAGCATCATGTTCTTTCTACTTATAATTCAGAACGTTTATTTACTAATAAATTATAAATTCATAAATTTAATTGTGATTACTTGATTAAACCATGCTATTTCCAGCAAAATATTTTTGATTTTGCTTTTAATAATATCCATTACTTGTCACTTTCAAAAATATTTGTTAAATCTTGTTTATTGGATAAGATTCTCTGGAGGTAGTTAATTTATGGGAGTTCAGTATGGTTTGAAGAACAAAAAGTCAGCATCCTAAGTGGACACCAATCTCATGCTACAGAATCAAATATAATAAATGTAAACTTAATTTTCTTTTAATTAACTTCATGTAAAAAATGAGCTATATTAAATTATATGGTAGTAGCATTACTCAATCAATGGAAAATCCTAATCCATTATGTGTTTTACCCAGTCAAAATAGATTTCATCCCTGCTGATAGCTGATTCTGTGATCTGGGAACATAGGCAGTAACTCACTTGAATGGTGGTCTCACAGGTTTCTTGGTTGCAGTCATTTTATCCCACTGGCATCTGCTAAGTACTCTCCAGCACCATCAATCCTCACACAATCAGGCCATACAAAGTGCTATTGGGACCTCCTTCCAGTCACAAGACTTCTCTAGGCCTGGTTTATCAACAGTTTTCACTCCTCTCAGGCACACTTGAAACAGAAGGCTACACTGGTACATAACAAGTCTAGCCAAGGCTCTCCCTGCCCCTCTTACTAAAGAACTCTTCCCCCCATCTCTATCCTACCACATCTGAACCATACCAGAGACCACCGAATCAAATGAGGCTTGCCCACTCGCCAGGCTACATGTGGAAAGTGAGGCTGCATTAACAGTGACAGGTAGACTCATAAGATTCCATGATAATGCTTACAAATCTGTAGTCTCCTGAAGGAAAAGTATACAATAAAGCAACAGCATTAAAGGACAGATATGCTACAGCTAAAGGCTGCCTTGTAGCAAGACCAAGGACAAACTCTAAATGGCTTCCCTAAGCAAGAGCATAACAGGCAAACTTTCCTTTCCTTTCAGATTAGGACCATCAAATGTGCATAAAACATCTCAGAATCAGGGATCCCCAAATGGAGATACAGAGGGGGCTAGGCATATACTATTTAGCCCTCTATCAGTCAGAATTCTCCAGAGAACAGAAACAGTAAGATATATGCACACAAACACACATTTTTTAAAAAATTGGGTTGGCTCTCATAACTCCAAAATCTGTTGGAGATGCCAGTAGGCTGGGAACTCAGGTAAGAATTTGTGTGGTAGCCCTGGGGCAGAATTTCTTCTTCTCTGGAAAATGTGTTTTTGCTCTTAAGACCTTCAATTGTTTGGATGAGGCCTACACACATTTTTAAGGGTAATATCCTTTACTTAAAGTCAATTGATGATAGATATTAATCACATCTACAAAATACCTTTATAGCAGTTTCTAGACTAGTGTTTGACCAAACAACTAGACACCATAGCCTAGCCATGTTGACACATAAAATTAACCATTACAACCCTCGATGGAAGATTGTTCCAGAGATTTCAGAGACCAGGTGTAAATCATCAAGCTCACTGTCAATAAACAATGCTTTCTAGCCGATACAAAACATCTTCAAACTCCTCAGACCAATGGCTACCAAGAAACACTATCAATCATTATGTTTCATGCCTTAATCAGGGTTCATTGCACTCTATGTACTTTAGTAAAGCAGTGCAGACCAATCCCAGGCCTGCTGGATTTAATCTTGTCAGTGTAGTGGCAAAACTTGGATTTATTTGGTTGAAGTCTTTCAACATATACTCACACCTAGTTTCTTTCATTGCTTCCTTTCCTCCTAACTCCAGCAACAGTCTATTAATTATTAAATCATTTGGGACCATGAGAACCATTGTATTGGTAAGAAAATATGACACTCACAAGAGGAGCAATGTAGGAGAGTTTAATAATGAGACTATTTTCAAATTATGGTAGGTTTAACAACACATGAGGTTGCTATTCCCCAGAACTAGAAACAATTGGGAAATATTAGCAGTCCTAGACCTAAGGTACTTTTATTTCTATTATTTGTTTTAATTGATATTAATATATTTATATCCTTAAATAACATTTTGGTATTTACATGCTTTTCAAAATTGATAGGAACTCTGATTTAGGCTAATATTTCCTTTAATTGGGCAAATAAGGAAATTTTGGTTCAAAAAGATTTGGTAGCTGAACCATACCTATATTCCACACCTGATTAGTTCTCTGATTCAGTTATCTTTCTACCATATAAGTTGACCCTATAAATCAGCTGATTTGATAGTGTATTTGATACATAGATAAAAATTGGCCATACCTCATAAATAGCCATTTCTTCTAAATTGTAGCATGGAAACGCAGCTCAGATATTAAAAAAAATACTTACAAAATGCTAATATTTAAAAAATTAAGTATCAAAATATACTCAATTAGGCAACACTATACTAGGTGCACTACATAGTGATTCTCTGTGCTATTCTTAAAAGTCAGATAATTGGCTATTTTAACTGCACTAGAAATGCTATAAACTAAAATATATTGAATACTTTTTTGCTCTTATAAAATGTATTTTAATAGAAATTCACAGATGAAATTAGACATTGCAGAAATGAAATTTGTTTGATTCAGTTACCTCAATAAAACATATATTTGATTTCTTTTCAAATCAGTGTTTAAAGCCCATCACAGATAAGTGTTTTTTCCCCAAAAGACATCAGAAGTACCAGCTGTATATCTGTACAGTACAAAAATTTCTGTGGATTGAATTGTAAATACATATTCCAAAAAATTATTAGTGGGTGACCAAATGATTTGAAGTAATTAAAGTCATAGCAAATTTTAAAGTAGAAAATCCTGGTCTGAGTGAGCAAAACTTTAGAAAAAATGTAATATGGAGGGATTCATTTTTAAAAGTTAACAGGAAAAGATCTTTATTTGATTTTAGAGAAAGCTCATTTTATATAGGGCCTATAGTCAAAGGCACCTGCTGGTCATCCTTCCATTGTTGTGGCAGAATCGAAACTTAGATGATGAGAAAACCCAAGCAGAACTCGGAAAGGCAGAGGAACAAAGCTTTATTACACACAGGCCCAGAGGAGACTCAAGTCTCCAAATTCTAAGCCCCCAGTTTTATCTTTCATGAGTTTATATAGGGACTTTATGTGGGTAAATTCCTAAGCAAGTGGGCAGGCGAAGAAGTATGAGTTTAGCTGATCTTTTAAAGCAGAGGGCCTTAAGGAGGAGAGCAGAAGTGGCATTATTTTTGTGGATTCCAGACAAAAGGGGGAGGAGGGTGCTTATCTCCCTAAGTTGTGGATTCCAAGGGAGAAAGGGAGGAGGGGCAGTGTTTTTCTAAAGCTGTGGGTTTCTGCTGAGGGGGAGAAGCAGGGCTGCAGCACTTTCTTTATCACCATAACCTCACCAAATCTTCCCAGATGGTAAGAATAAAGGAATAACCTTTCTGAAGTCTAAAAAATAAAAGTATTCATGAATCTATGTCTACTGCGGATATGTCAATGTATACAGGCACCAATATTATAGCTCTTTTTGGGAAAAAAAAGTACATACTTTCTATGTATTAACTCATTTAATCCTTTTAACAGTCCTATGCAGTAGATAATATTATCAACATTTTATTAGTAAATATATCAGGACACAGAGAGGTAAAGTAACTTGTCTAAGATTACACTATAATAAATTGCAGGGCTGGATTCATACTTACAAAGACTTGTTTCCGATTCCACCAACTTAATGCTAAATTTTAATGTCCTTAGTACATTATGTATACCACAATAAATGTAACCAATTATGCCACAAAATTCATAGCCTCATTTATAAAAAGTTCTAACATCTTGAAACTAAATTTAAAATATTAGCTTTCCATTTCCCATATTTTTCCATAAAATACAAAATATTTCTTACTAAATATTTTCTCCTGCCTAGTGTCTGCTAGATGCATTTTCACATTCCTTGTTGCCTTGCTTGCAGACTGAAAAATAAATATCATTGTATAACTTTATTCCCTATAACCTTAAATATGCAGTTGTAAGAAACAATGCATATCATTCCCAAGAGCTGAGTCAGTGCCTTTGAAAATATCAGGCCTTCTTCAATATGTTTCCAATCCTCCTGTCCAGGTTCATCATTAACAATTGTTTGTTCCAGGATGTCCAGATAAATGGCCCCAATGGAGACACTATCCATTAGTTCCTAAACATTTCTCCTTTGTTCATGTTTCTCAGTCTTAGCTAACTCTCCTCTCTCTCCTTGTCTTCATTGCTTTTCCACAAGCTCCCTTCCCATCCACTCTAAAAAAACTGTCATTCATTCTTTAACCTATGTGCCAAAACACACTGTGTGGTGTCCTCTCTTACATTTCTAAGAATATTTCTTTACCTGTGCTCCAACTGCATTGTCCACACTTACAATGTACTATAAAATATTTCTGGCATTCAAAATGTCAAAATAATAATATAAGTAATATCCATGACCTTACAACCTAATTAAGAAAATATTATGAATACACTTGAGGCCTCCTTGTCCTCAGAGGTATTTACTATCTTAATGTTGATGTTTATTGTTTATTGTGGCATATATTTATGCATATCTTACTACCTTTACTATGTTTATATCTTTAACAAAACAAAAGATATTATTTTCATGTTCAAAGCTTCATATTAATATCCTAATTCTCTATCATCTGTAACTATCTACCTGTTTATCTATCTATTATCTATCTTTCTATGTACCTATCTATCTATCCATCTCAGTTATCTCCTTTCTTCTACAACTGGCTTTTTGTGGATTGGGGATTAATATATATGTGGAATATATTTATAAAACTAATTGCAGTATCCTTGCATTGGATATACATAATCTTTTTTATTATTCTGATACCAGACTTTTGGATATTTGTAAATTTTACGTTGCCCCAATGTTCTTATATATATGTACAATTATTTTTTCTAGGTTACAAACTAAGAGGCAGTATTGCTAGGATCTAGGATATGCATAGCTTTACCTTAATTGTTAAATACCACCAAATTCTTTTCCAAATAGTGTATCAATTATAACCCACTAGTACTTCCTGTGACTGCATATGTTTATCATCACTTAGTGTTGCTATTTCATTTTTTCCTAATCTAATGGATAGGAAATGGTATCTCCCTGTGCTTATAATTTCTTTTCCTCTGTTAGTGAGATTAACATTCTTTTTATGTGTTCTTGGCATTTTTGTGTTTGTTCTTCAGTTAATTACCAATTCATTTATTTCCTCCATTTTATTGGGTTATTTTTCTAAATATTTATAGAATATTTTAGAAATCTATTCTTACATTGCTATTGTTATATGCATGGCATGTATTTTCTCCAATTCATTGGCTAGCATTTCCTTTTTAATTGCTGTCTTGTAATCGCCATAAGATTTTTATCAAATAATGTAATCAAATTTATCAATCTACACTTAATCTTTTACTTTATGGTTTAGGTTTTAATGTTTAAGAAATCTTTCCTTCCCTAAGGTGTTGGATAATTCATTTTAATAATACTTATCATACCAGAGAGCAGCACTAGCATCTTCAAGATGTTGATGTGATTAGTTTACTAGATCATCTTTTCTGTTTTCTTTGATAGCCACAAGGGCAGAGTATGTATTACTTATTTTTCTACACTGGCATTTAATGATACTCAATAATTGATTGATGATTGAAAGTCATGAGCTCCTTATTTGTGCCAGTACAGGCTTCTGGTATCTTTCTCAAGTGATAAACTCTATACTAATTCCTTGCAATTATGTTACCATCAGTGCACAGATTTTCATCATGCCTCTGAATTCGGTATGCCCAGTTGAAAAGGTTAAATCAAAAGCTACTCTACGGAAGAGAGGCATAATTCATTTACTGAAAATGGTGCACGTACAATCTCTAGTGTGCTGAGCTGACTTTCAAAATATTCCTTCTATTTTAAAATACTTGTTGAAGCCATCATCCATTAGCTTAGAAATCAAGTGTTTCCATCTTTGTTGTTGTTGTTAATTACTCCCATTTGTTTATGACTTACTCCATTTAGCTTACTTATAACAATTCCAAATAGTAGGATCCTACTGGAGAAGATACTTTTCCAGGAGACCATTCTTATTTTTGTATTCTTATGTAAGTGATTGAGACTTCTGAGGGCATAATCCCTATTAAAAATGTTGGTGGATATGTTTGATTTTCTTTTCTGTTGAATATTTCTCAAAATGCATGTTGTCTGAGGCTAGTATCTTAATTTAATAATAATGCTATAGTTCAAATGGAATTTGTTCCAGATAATTTTGTGCTTGATATGAACAAATTGTCCAGCATTTCTCATCTATGCCAACTATTACTTAACATTTATTAAAATATAGCAGGTACTAGAGAATTTAGATGAGATTAATTATATAGAACATGCAGCACAGATCTCATAATACACTCCTATCTCTACATATGAGACTGCCAAACATTTAGATATATTATATGTTGTGATCTTACTCTATTTGGAAATTATCTGGAATATTCTATGCTCACTTCCCTCGGATAAACTATGATTTCTCAGAACAGAAAGAGTCAAATGCTTGATTTTTGCCCTTCAAAAACTAAGATTTGGGCATATGAAAATTTGGGTCAATAAATGATGACAGTTTTTCTCACCTTTGCAGAATAGCTAAAATTAGTTTTACAGGGAGGAGGGGAATAGACTGTAACAAGTGCATTAGGGTAGATGCTAGTGCAGCTCTCTGGATGGAGAAACTACTTGCAAGTCACTCTGGAATGAGAATGAAGGGAGTTCAGCCTTATATCATGAGGAATGGGAAGGCATTTGAAAATATTGCATACGGTAGTGGTGGGATTAGATTTGCATTCTACAATAATTAAAATGACTAAAGTGTGAACTCAGATAGAGGAGGGGATGGTTAAGACTATGGATATCTAGAAGCCTATTGAAAGTCTTAAGGAAAAGTAGAGCTCAAACAATGGTGTATTCAATGAAGATAGAGAAGAACAAAATCTAAAGAAGTTCTCTTAGATTAATTGAAAGGGCTTAATAATAATAATAATAATATCTTAAAATTATACTGTGATTGCAATATGCTAGGAAGTAGTGTGCTAAGCAGTGTTTAACAACCACCTGTCCAAGGACTGGTGGTGGGGGTAGAAGGCAAGAGGGAGGAGGAGGAACCCTAATGTGGAGTTTGTACAATTTTTATTGTGTAGGTCCTCCCACCATGGCAAATTTAAGCCTACCAATGCGATGTCATTCATTAGGGAGTTAGGCAGATGTGAATTGTCTGTTTCCATAAGTCAGTATAAGCTGACTCCAGCACACCACTGGAAGTTGTTTTTTTTTTTATTTTTTTAACAGGTCTTGTCTTTATTTAATACCATAAAATATCCCTTTATGGTAGCGTTTCTCAATGTCAGAACTATTGACATTTAGCATCAGCTATGTGTTGTGGGGTGCTGTCCTGTGGATTACAGGATGCTTAGCAGCATCCCTGTCTTCTACCCATTCGATGCCAGTAGCAACTCCCCCCTGTCATGTGGAAAGCAGCAGTATTTCTAGTCATTTACAAATGTCCTCTGGTGGAGGGAGCAGGGTTGAGGGGGTCGGCAAAATCACCTTAGTTGAGAACCACTGCTTTAAGGCAGTTTTTATCATTTTCTTCTCCTCTCCTTCCATTAGCTTTTCTTCTTATTTTCTTATACTTCTTTCCTTCCTTAAATTTTTTCAAGTGAAGGAATTGAAGCTCTGAAAGGTTATATAGTTATTAAGTGTATAATCCCAGTGCTATAATTATTGGGTGTCTCTATCAGTGTGCATAGCCAGTAACTTTCAGCAGTGGTTTAGCAGAGAGCATCCCTGGGTACTGTGAGAAGATATGTATTAAAATTATTTAAATGGTTAGCATTATTTTAAGATAAAAATTACATTGTGATTTGTATATTTTTTCATACCTGTTAAAATTCTCTTTCCTTTTGCTTGCTTAGAGTCTAAATCTCTGTGCCTCAGTTTATTCTTTGTGCCCTTTTGTATACCAAATAAAAAATTGTTATGAAGATAAAATGAACTAATGGATACTGTGCTTAGAGTAGTATAAACACACATAGTAAAAGATTAGTAAGTCTCAGTTTACAGCAAGTAAACAGACAAAAATATGAAAAGTAAAGTCAAAGACAAGAAACACTATTACAGAGTTAATATTGTAGTTTTATTAGATGTTAGGAAAGTTCCAGGTACAAATTTGGAGAATCACAGAGTTCTAATCTAGAATATTTTCAAGAAAACCATCCTCTAACCACCTTCCATACGTTATAAGAAAATAATTTTTTCTTATCTTTAAAATTTATCACTACAGAAAAGCTTAGCAATACAAAAGTTAATGGTAGGTTATCAGAAGGAGAGGAAGAAGTAGAAGAAGGAAGAAGAGGAGGACAAAAAGGAAGAAAGAGTGAAAAAATTGGGGAAATAGTTTTCTTCAATGTCATTCTTTTTAAAAATTTTCAAATAATTTTGGAATACATTTAGAAGTCAGTAGCACAGTCACTAAACTGTATAATTGTAAAGAACATTGAGCATGAGATACAGCTCATCAAATTATTCTAAATTCATGAGCCATCTAGTTAATCTGTCAATAGCAGAAGTTTTTTAAAAAATTAGTACAGATAACATTGTTGTATTGGGCCCGTATAATTTTTTTTAATAATATGTATTATGGCAAATGTTAAACATGCTTAAATACAAAGCCTTCTGATTTCTACCATGAAGTTAGGGAGGATACGGACTGAAATTACAAATACTATGTGCAGCTGCAAAATAATACTGTAAAGAAATGCCATTAAAGGCAAGTGTTTTCAAGGTTTTGTTTCCCTATTTACTAATATTATTTCTATTTAACTTAACATTTCTCAAACTTTTGTTGTATTTTTGGTTTATGTATATTTGAATAAAATTTGTTTAGCTTATTTTACGATGAATGCATTCAAGTGTAATAATATTGTGGAGAGCCTTTCCTTGCTTTCTAATATATTATCATATTGAGTATAGATGTGAATTAGGCAAAACAGAATTTTAATTCTTAAAGAAAATGAAACTTGGGCAATCTTACATTACAGCTTTAGTACACACAGCAGGTAGATGCCAGTTATTAAGTACATTATATTCCTGTCCTTAGTGACATAGCTGTGCTTGCTTTACTTTAACAAAATCCATTATGATTCATTTATCAATCTAATTTACGTCTCTGTGACACAGCAGGTGTCCTTCCTTTTTTCTTTAGTGGTTATAACTTATCAGGAGTATGACATGCCTATCCGTTTCATATAAAAAACAAGTGGAAGTGAAATAAGCTCCCCACTTTAAATTTACAAACCCTTGGGATATCTGTTATAATAATTTCCAAAGTGGTAAACTTTCAATAATTAAACTATTTAAGTTGCCTTCCCTGGTTTCCATATTTTAGGATTCATCCAGCAAACAACAAATGCTAGGTGCCAGACTTTGTTCCAGGTGCAGAAATATACTGGAGAGTAAAAAAAAATCCCTTATTTTTATGAAACTCACAGTAAAATTGGAGAAGCAATTGACAAATAAGCACATAAAAATATATTTTTAAAACATGGATAAGTACAGTCAAGAAAATTAAGGAACGATGAGTTAGTAGGGAGTAACAGGATGGAAATGGTATCTTATTTTAAGATAGAAAGTAGCATGACATAAAATGACCCTTAGAATTTGGAAGTTTCCATTCTTTGAATTTAATTCTCAACAGTTTAATATATATAGTTACCACCACCACTCTCAGGCAACTGGTTAGCTAAATGAGGTGCTCTCATTTTGTAAGATACCAATTGTCTTTTCAATATACAATTAAATTTGTGTTCTTGCTACTAATAGTCTTTATTTTCAGTCAAAGTTTCTAATAATTGGAACACAGCCTGAAAACATAGAACTTCAAAGTAGAAAGAGATTAAATAATCATTTTGCAGATCAGTATAGTTTAGGTCTAAACAAGAGAACTGAGTTGCTCAAAAAAAAGAAAGGAAAAACCATGACTTGAAAACCTAGGTTTCTTATTTTCAAGTCTTTTTTTGCTCTTCTTTATTCATTGTGTTGTTATGATTCATCTTACACATAGATGAAATATGCTGTCACTTATGTGATGCTATTTTAGGGTAAATATTAGGAGCTGCCTTCACCTCCAAAAATCACCTCACATGCTGGATGATTCGTAGGAGCCCCACAATTAATTAATAATTCACAATTCATTCAAATTCATTCATTCTAAAATTTCAAATAGCCCTGATAAGTGTGATGCAGTGAACTTTATTCGTTATTAACACATTATTTACCAGTGAAGTGTAAGGCTTCAAATGCTTTCTCAGATAAGGTTTAATAGTAGGGAGAAATAAGCGTTCTTGTCACCAAAGTGATAAAAAGTAATGATGAGCAGTCCATGGAGGACTGAAAAAGCAAATGTTGCCAAGTTCATAATTTGACTTAGTAAACATGGTCATGGATGTGGACAGTAGATCTGCAAACATGGAATTGTTTTCCACAAGGAGAAAACATGGACGTTATCCGATAGGGCTTCCTGTCTCCTGCTTCCATTTCCAGCCCTCCTGACCTATTACCTGGACTATTTTTTCTTTATTCTTATTTAGTCACTCCAATGCCATGCTCTGCTTACACAAGTCTATCCAACTGATGCCAGGGTAGCCTTTCTAAAGCTCAGCTCTAATCATACACATTATACTCAAAAACCTAAGGTGTTGCTCTTCTGCTATCTACTGAAAAAAGTTTCTGATTGCTACTCAAGGTACCCCATTATAACCCTGGCTTACTCTCTCTCTCTCTAGACTTTGTAAAAAAGTTTTGTAAACTCAAAATCCAAGGTCTTTAAATATATTTTTTGAGAAGGATTTACAAAAATTAGGACTGCTTTAGAGGGCAGAGAGAGGGTCAATTAAGGGGGTATAAGGTCAGAGGAATAATAAAGGGAAAGAAGAAATTGGAAAAACGGTTCCTAATTTTATATAATATAAAAATACTCTTCACAACAAGCATGAATTCTGTAGAATAATATTTTGTGTTGGCAATGCAGATGCATACTTATGGTAAATAGACTATTTTACAGCCCTAATATGTGTTTCTGTATCTTAGGAATTCCTGATCCTCAAATTTGAAAATGTGATACTGGTTCTGTTTTTAGTCCTCTCCTTCCCCACTTTCTCACTGATCTCCTGTTTGTTCAGCAAGTAGATTTTAAAATTGAGAAATTTTAGACAATGCACAAGGAACTTAGCTGTCTTGAAGTTGGGAAACCTCAATTTGGATTAAAAGTGGCAGGGAAGTGTTCCTAGAAAATAGGCTTTGTTTTTAAAATTATGAAAAATTCAACATGATTGGTAAAAGCATTATGTATGCATGTAGATAGTGGCATTAGGAGGCGAAATGGTGACCTAGGAATGAGTTGGTTGTAGGAATGCCCTAAAATATATAGAATTAGAGATTAACTCTAGAAAATTTGTCTTACTCCCTGAAATGAAATATTTTCTCCACACATTCATATGCTGATATAAGTGACCCTTACAAATCTTTCCATGAGCATGGATTAAAACAAACGGCAATTAGTTTCTAGTGTAAAAAGATAAAAGATTATTAGCACTATTGGACTTTGAAATCAATATACATTCAAAAACGTCTTGCTTTTTTTCTGGAGTATGGGATAGTTTAGTGTGAATTATATCTTTATATTTAACTCCCAACCAGAATAAGAATACCAAAATACAAGAAAATCCTACAAGAGAACCTTTATGAAATTGATCTATTCTTCAATAATTGCATGTTTTTTTACCTTTCAGGATGTACTGAACAAAATATATAATTAATCATTGTAAATTAATTAATAGTTCACACAGCAAACTCATCTTATTCTTGATTTCATTATATTTGTTCACACCAGCCAGTCTGCTGTCATTAGCATTTGAACATTTTACTCTTTAGCATTTATCTCAGATATATCTTTACTTCTTAATAAAGAACAGAATTGTGAATATTCCCAGACAAAATTATGCAATTCCTAGTGACCCTATTTTAGCCTGATTCCTATAGAAAATTAAAAAATATTGAGTCAAAAATTTATTTGCAAACGGTTTATTATGTAGTACAAAGCCAAAAAAACAAGAGTGAGGGATAAAAAGGAAGTGAAGCAGGGAAGACAGGGAGAGCAATTTCAAGGGGGTGTGATTCTCAGTTGGCTACAGTTTCTGAAAAAGCTCGGCTAATTGCTCATTCTCACTAGACAATTTCACACCGGCCCCATAGATTACTGTGTTTGAGAACAGTCTTTTGGGAGTGGCAGAGAAGAGAAGAATTTATCTTCTGACTTCCTTCTGACTACATATATATCTCCCTCCACCTCTCTCATTTATTAAAGTTGAGAGTTATCTTCCTTGCATTCCAGGTGGCCCTGTTTGTTACTAGGCCTCTCCATGTGACTGATAAGAAAGCCAAAGCTATCTGGGCATGGTTGGCCAATGGAGAAATGCTGCAGTTTGCTCTTTTTCATCAGTCTGCACTGCCCATGGTGTCAAGGGATCAAGTTGGCAGCAGGGGTAGTTACTTGGCTCCACAAACTTCTGCTAGAGGCAATCTGGGATCTGGAGTAGGCAATAAACTGATTTCTTTAAAGACCTTGACTATTTTCCCATTCTAGTGAAGAATATTTCAGGTCTCCTTAAAACAAAATAATGGTCATCTTAAGTGTATAAATGGGTATATGTGTAAACATGCATATTTGTTTTTTTTCACATTTCCGTGACCAGATTTTCTAACCAGATGTTAAAGACCTCATTCATGTATAATGGATAAACAAGGACTTCCAGGTATTTTAGGAGAGCTTCTAATAGGAAGGCCAGAGAAACAAAACAAAGAGAAAAAAAAAGATGTAGAGGAAGGAAAGAAAATGCAGCAAGCAGAAGAAAACTACAATGGGGCAAAAATTAATACCATAAACAATGGGGAAACAAGAGAGGATGCTAAATGATAATGAGACCTCTAGAAGAGAATATACATATACATACATATATAATATTTATAGGATATTATCTAAATGCTGAAATTAAAATGAATTAGTAAAGGTGTTACCGATAAAGTTGAGGGACTTTGTCAGATTAATTTCCAAATGTCTCAGATTAACAGCCCATAGCATCCCTATGGGGCACATTCCAACTGCAACAAAGGCATGTAGCACCAAGTCAGAAAAGATTGGACATAAAGGAAAAACTTCCCTAGTCATTTTGGGTAAATGAAATTAAACATAGTGGTAGATTTTACAATGCTATTAGGTAGTGAGGAATGACTTAATCTAGGTTTAAAGAAAACAAAGCAAATAGAAAAGGCAATTATCAATACCAAGAAAATCAGGAATTTGTACAGAAGATTAGTCCATAGTACATTGCTTGGATTAGTAGTGAAAACTATTTCTAAAGATATGCTAATCAATATACAATATATACTAAGTCAAGAAATATTGATTTAACTATATTGATAGTATGATAGGAGGTGGATAGAGTAGTGTAAGGGATTAAAAATTCCCATCTCCTGTAGGTGGAATTCAAACAGATAATATTTAAAATTGAAGCAAGGGACAATTTGTGCACACTTTTGGCAAGAATATACAGGAGAATGCCAGAAGCAATAATTATTAGTTAAAAGTTTGGAATGGGACAACAGTAGAAAGGAGAGAGTCAATATTAGGGAACTGTTCATCTTTTCATTTTTTATTTTATCATTTTAAGTTCTTTAGCACAGTTTGCTTTTATACATTAAGTGCATGTCTTTTTTGATGGAAACAATTAAGTAGTAAAAAAAAAACCATAGACTTTACAAAGGCATTTTGAAATATAATACCAAGGAATGTGGTTGCATAGTCATATTTCTTCCAAGAATCTGTATGCATATTTTAATACATTAAAGGAATGTATGTACTGACCTTTTCACATAACAAGATACCATAAATAGGGGCTGGCTGGATAGCCCAGTGGATAGGGCGTCGGCATACCACATGGGAGGCCCCGGGTTCAGTTCCCAGGGACCTCTCCTAGCGGGCAGACCGCCTTGAGAATTGCAAGCTGCCATGGGCGGGCCAGAGCTGCCGTGGGCAGGGCAAAATGCTGCCACGGGCAGGCAAAAGCCGCCACAGGCAGGGCAGGTCGCCCGCGAATGGAGCGCAGCCAGCCACCCACGAACTGAAAGCCAGCCATGAATGGAAGCAGAAGCCGCCCACAAGCGGGGAAAGCCGCGCCTGCACAGTGACCAGTCTCGGCGTGTCGCCACAGTGGGGGGGAGGGGAGATATGTAATAAAATAAATAAATCTTTAAAAAAAAAGATACCATAAATACTTCAATACCATTACAAATTCTGTATAAAAGTTATTTTTATTTGTAAAATAAAAATTTTCAAGTAGTTATTCCATAAATTGTTTTCTTCCTCTTGATCTGTTACTTTCCTTGTGTGATATTATAAGTTCAGAAATGCCAAGATGGGAAAAATATCTGTACTTAATTTTCCAGATTTGTAGGATCATTTTCTGGTACTCTATTTTTAGAATTGGAATAATTTAACCAAATATTAATGCT